>JAMAKQ010000157.1:0-41935 GCA_023628475.1 Chaetomiaceae sp. PF1801
CTTATACAAAGTGATTGAGGTTGAACGAAAGTGGCCCACTCGCTATGCTGGCCCACTCGCTATGCAAATACGTTACCCTGAGCCCTCTGATACCTGCGCTAACGATGAAACAAGGGTTAACAAACCGGAGATCGTTTTGGTGATGAAGATGCAATTCTAAACGCTGGAGCTGGCTCAAAAGCCGCTTAAACAACCGCTGTTTCCTAGGTATTCTTGATATCCATACAACAAAACATGCAAACCTAAACAATCGACCCTGCCTCTGGCTTCCCGTGGTCCTTAACCGGCGCTGTCCCCACAGAAACAACCTCCTCGTCCTCCTGACTCCGACTCCCACTTCGATTGTCATCATACGCAAGCCTCAAATCATCAATCTCGTCCCCAACCTCCATCCACTTGGTACTGCACGCCGGGATGGGCGATACCGTGCATAGCGCCCAGTACAGCCCCGCCGAGACCAGGAACCCGCAGAAGAAGTTGAGGTTGTAGATGTACGTCGCGCCGATTGGTACGGCCGTGCCCACCGCACCAGCAAAGCCCACAACGTTGATGAGGATCCCTCCAATGTAGGCGGCATACGCTCGCCAGTGGAAGCCGTACGTGTAAAAATACGGCCCCGTGCGGCGCGCATCGTACAGCTCCTTGACTTCGAGATATCCACGGCGAACGAGGTAGTAGTCCGCAATCATGACGCCAGCGATGGACGACAGGAACACACTATATGCCGAAAGGTACGTCGTGAATTGGTTGCTGGACGTGAGCAGGTTGTAGGGACACATGGCCAGGCCGATGATTGCGCAGATGTAGCCGCCGCGGCGAATGGTGAGCCAGCGAGGGAAGAGCGCCGTCATGTCGGTGCCGGCCGAGACTGAGTTGGCGGCGATGTTGGTGCCGAGCTGTGCGAGGGCGAAGGCGGCCGCGATGACGAAGACGCCGAAGCGCTGCCCCGACCCCCCGTCGTCGACGAAGCGCTCCAGCAGATCGAGAGGGTCCCAAATCGGGTCGCCCCCATAGATGATCGTCGACGACGAAGACACAATGATGCCAATGAAGGACGTGATGGCGAAGCCGATCGGGATGGCGAACAGCTGTGACCACAGAGCATCGCGGGGCTTGGTGGCGAACTACCAACAATGTCAGCTACAATTTTCCTCTTCGGGACATCGAGCAAGAGAGAGAAAGAGGAAAAAAGGAAGCAGAGGAAGAAAATAAGAATAGGGGAAAAAGGGGTAGAAAAAAAAAGAAAGAAGAGAAAAGAAAAAAGAGAAAATAAAAGAGGGAAAATGAAGCTAGAGTGTTACTCACGCGAGAGAAGTCGGGGTCGTTGACAATCAGCGTCGCAAAGTTGGCGATGGAACTCATGACCCCCTTGACGAACGCCCATGCCAGTTCGCTCCCCTCCTTGGTCGCCGGCTGCCTGACGATGGGACCGACGCCCCCCGCCCGGACCACGGCCCAGATGAGGAAGGCAATGCCGGCACACGGAACGAAGTACGACTTGACGGTGAAGAGATGGCGGATCTTCTCGACTGGGAACCATATGGCGGGCAGCGAGCAGAACCAAAAAATGAAGAATGAGACGTAGTCGGCCGTGGTCGTCCCGGAGGTCGTTGAGAAGGTGTTTGGGATGGTCTCTCGGTCCTAGGCAAGTGTTAGCAGAAAAGGGATAATCTGTTAGGGAAGGTCCCGAGAGTGCTTACCCAACTCTTCCAAATTGCCCGGATCATCAGATACACGCAGTGCCCTCCTATGTACGCTTGCACACCATACCAGACGCATGCTGTTGCCCAGTCAGCCCAGCCACAACCCCTCCAGCAGCACGAGACAGCCACACACCCATAGCAGCCCGGTTGAAGACCGGCCACAAACTCCCCCAGATGCCAAACGACGAGCGACTGACGACGGGAAACCCGATGTGGTAGGAGGCGCCGATGCGGCCCGTGAGGCAGATGAAGCAGCCCGAGATGGCGTACCCGATCCAGACGCACAGCCACGACTGCCACCACGACAGGCCGCCGACGATCATGGACGACGAGATCATCCACGTGTTGATGTTGAACGAGTCAGCGATCCAGAAGCCCACGTAGTTCCAGGGCCCCCACAGGCGGCGCGCGGGCTCGACAGGCTTAAGGTCGTGGTTCGTCAACTGAATGCATCAAAAAGTCTGCAGGTCAGCGGGCGGAGTTCGCGGGCGAAGGTGCGACGGCCACGGCGGTCAGGCAAGGTGTCTCGCACCATCATCTGGGCGCTGGTCAGGCCTGGCTCGGCCTCGACGGCCAGCGTGTCGGCCACGCGCCTGAGAATGCTGGGCTTTTCCGACATGGTCGTGATGCTGTGCCGGGCGGTTGGTGTGTGTCGAAAACGGGCGGTGAGGGGCAGGAATTCGGGGTCCAAGACGAAAGTCCTTCTTCTGCCGCTCGTCCTTGGTGCCTGCCCTGCAAGATGACGCGCACACACGTGGTGGGATTGGGGGGATTGCGGGGATGAAGGGGGATAAGTTGTCGATCAATGGGCGTGAACGAGGGGGTCTCGAGGGGGTTCAGATTCGGCGATGGAATGGTTCACCGACGTCGGATAAGAAAATGTTGGGTTGCGACAAGGTCTAGAAGGCGAGTCTAGCTCGTTTCCACCTTCCCGAGACAATGGCGACGGTTCCCGGAGTTCAAGGGAGTCGTTCGATCTTGAGAGGGGGCGCCCGAGGCTTATCAGTTACCCCTCGGCCTGACCTCAGAATCCCCCACGCGGCACCAGGAAGTGTTCGATAAACATTCGCATTGAGCCCCAACCAGGCCATGGCGGCAAATTCTGCCATGTTTTTGCCGGAATCCATGTTCAAAGCGTGGCAAGGATTGCACATGCGCAAACTGTGATCAGGAAACAGGTGATGGTTGAGAAGATCTTGGCTGGATGCGGTGGGTTCTCTTGGCAAAGGAGTGGGTCTTCGCTTGACGGTCTGGCTCGGAGCTTTATTGGCCAATGCGGGGTCCTGCCTTATCGAGTGGGGTTAGGGCTGGCGATGCTCAGATGCGTTTTGACCAAAACTTCATCTTGGTTCCCTCTCAAATTGCGATAAAAAAGGATAACTTATCGCCCGCAATTTTGATCATGATAGTGTCTAGAGACTTTTTTACTTGATTGTATCGAGTCAAGGCAACTCGGTGCAAAGAAAATTATATCTGGTTCGAAAGTCGCGACGTCCAAAATGGCCCGCCACTCCGAGTGGATTGCCGAGTCCCGACGCTGTGGTATGCAGCCACAAGCGCCACAAAATACACTATGCTGAACCCTGATTCTTGGCGAGTGGCTTGAACTCACGGTCGGGCAACATCAACTGCCCGGGCGCTCCGGCAACAGCGCGCTTTCTGAGATTTGGCTTCTGCAACACTCCGAACACCATCTCATACAGCACACACTCTTCAAAAATCGGGTATTCTCATACTAGAGTAACCGTCAAACATCGATTAGACTGCGAAGCCGCGCTGAAGCATCTCCTGCCGTATACCCGGCATCAGCTCTGGATCGGTCGTCCCCCGCCCCTGATGTATTGTAAGTCGCCAATCTCTTGGACCGGTCATCAGCGGCCGAGTGTCTGAGTGTGTGGATGATGATCTCGTATGGACAGCTTCCAGCGGCTGCACGGCACCGCAAGTAACCCCAACCTCCTGTCCAGACGGACTTGGACACCTCACAGTAACCCCAGCGGCAAATCCTCGCCCCTCGTCACTTGAATCCTCTGTCCCACTGCTAGTGGAGTGCCAACTCGGCAGATAAATCTTGGACCACGAAAGCGGCGGTTGGGGTTCAGTTTTGATCTGCGGCGATGCTGGCACTCCTGGCAGTCCAGGTCTCGGGCTGCGGCGGGCCGAGATGCAGCGACCCAAGGCCGACCCTTTCAGCTTGCGCACCAGCGGACCAAAGATGGGCAGACACGCGCAGACCATGGCCATGGCCGTGTGCACCTCGGTCCACACCTCGGTGTTGTGGTAGCTCGGCACGCGACGGCCGGGCGGGTAGCCCAGGACGACCTTGACCAGGCCCGTGATGATGACGCTGGAAAGATGCACGAGTTAGCATTTCCAGTCTTCTTCCAGAATTTACAGGGGTGCCGTCACGCACAAACCGCCCAGCAGAAAAATGCCTCCCACGGTCAGCTTCTGCCTCAGCGTCAGGTGCATCCGCAGCAGGACGCTGATGGGCAGCGTCAGAATTAGCGCGTCGAGCACGATCTCGCATGCGCCTGCAACCATCCAGAAGAGGTTGTAATCGATGCAGTAGCGCGGGTCGGCCAGGCTGTTGAGCCAGCTCCACTCCAGGGGCCGGCAGTTGAGGAAGGCAGTCAAGTTGCAGGCGAACCACCAGGCGACGACGAGGGCGCTGGCTACCCAGAGCTGGGCCCGGAAGGCGCGGCTGACGTGGAAGATCCGGTTGTACATGCACAGGATGCCCAGCTTGGTGGTGGCGGCAATGAGGAAGTAGAGGATGGAGCAGGCGAAGGCGAGCTTCAGGTAGAAGATGTCCTGCGGCGTGAAGACGTAGTCTGGGTTTGTGTTTTCCGAGACCCAGGTGCCGTTGGGGTCTACGCTGTTGCCTGCAAGAGCGTGAGCATCATGGTTCCCGTCGGCTCAGAAGGTTTCCGCATACCCCAGAGCAGCAGCACCGCCGTGGCCAGCGTGAAGGTGACGGCCGAGAAGATCAGCCAGTCGTCCCAGCCAAGGCCGACCCGGGTGAAGATGCGCGTGTAGAAGCGCAGAGCCACCGAGATGACGGCCAGGACAATCACCAGGCCGCTGATCCCAAGTGTGACGTCTCCGCTGCCAGTATTGGCGCCAGATGGAACCACATCGTTGCCGTCGGATCGCGCTGTCAGATAGCTGAGAGGAGCCATCGGGAGAGTGCAGGTTCAAACAGCATCTGCGACATCCTGGGCGAGTCAACACAAGGGCCGACAACAGCCCTTAAGTTTAAGATCGCCGCCTTGATGGTATGTGCCTTCTTCCAAGCCACCGCTCTGGATGAGGTGACGAGTTTGCGGCACAGGCGGTCGCTGAAGACACTCAGCGCGGGATAAATAGCGACCGAGCCTCCTTTGTGCCGCGGTCGCACATCTTGGGGGGTATCAACATGGTTGGGTACGAAGAAGCTGAACGATTCAAGCTGCTGCCTTGTGCGACTGTGCAGATTCTGAAACAGGCCAGCAAAGTTTGGGGGCGGTTGCACACACTCAGCGCTGTCAGCAGCGCGATGGAAGTTGCAAGTTACAAGTTCAAAGTTGCAACTTTCCCGCGTCAACAAGCCCCTGCTGCGCCACAAAATAGCCGCCATCCTGCCTAATCTCGCCTATCAAGCGCAATTCTGGCGATCCAAGAGTCTTTCGATAAGGATTCCCAACACGCGCAGCAGTTGTCTCGCAAAATCGCCGTGTTCGTCGTAACAAGTTAGAGATATGGGCTCTTTTGTGTCAAAGAACGAGTTCCCGGTCGAGGGCCGGGTAAGTGCGCTCACTCTTGCCCTCCTATTTTGCGCCCACTGAGCTAACCGCGTCGCGCCTCATCCCCAGACGGTCCTCATCACGGGCGGCTCGCGCGGCTTGGGACTCAGCGCAGCGCGTCAACTCGCCGAGAAGGGCGCGAATGTCATCATTGCCGCACGCGATGTCGAGCAGCTTGAGAAAGCCGTTGCCCACATCTCGGTAAGTTTTGGCCATCGCTACTTGGCATCTGCATTCATTGACCAAACCACCAGCAAGGGGCTCGACACCCCGAGAGGCAACGCTTCCACTCGATCCACGCCAACGTGACCACGACCGACGAGTGCGCGCGCGTCGTGAGGGAGGCGACGGCATGGAACAGCGGCCCACCCGACATTGTCTGGTGCTGCAGCGGCAGCGCCCACCCCACTCTTTTCATCGACACTCCCACGGAGCAGTTCCAGACCATGATGGACAGCAACTACTTCTCATGCACCTACATGGCGCACGCGGTTCTCAATGCCTGGCTGCGCTCGCCACCACCACCAACCACCACCACCACCAAGCCCACCCCTCCCCCTTCGCCCGCTCCCGCCCGCCACCTCATCTTCACAGGCTCCTTCGTCTCCTTCTACTCCTTCGCTGGCTTCACGCCCTACGCGCCCTCCAAAGCCGCCATCCGCTCGCTCTCAGACTCCCTCTCGCAGGAGATGAACCTGTACGCGGCCGCGCGCCCAGACCTGCCCCGCGTGCGCGTGCACACTGTCTTTCCCGCTACCATGCCGACCAAGTCGCTCGAGGACGAGAACCGCGTCAAGACGGACTTGACGCATGCGCTTGAGGAAGGGGACCAGGTGCTGAGCCCGGATGAGTGCGCGCGCCGCGCTATCAGGGGGTTGGAGAGCGGTCAGGAGCTGGTGCCGACTTCGACTATTATTAGGTTGGTTATGACAAGTGTAATGGGAGGGAGTATTAGGGGAGGGTTCTGGAGGGGGTTGGTGAATACGCTATTGGGGTGGGTTGTGCTGGTTGTTATGGTGTTTATCCGGTGGGATATGGACAGGAAGGTGGCGCAATGGGGCAGGCAGCATGGCGCGAGTGGGATGCGTGCTGCAGAGAAGTGATGGCCGGTTGAGGATGGTTTTCCCTTCCCTCCCCCCAACCCACCCTTTTATTTTTTTCTTTTGTTTTTCTCTTACCGGTGGTCTTTGCCGCCAGTCTGGCAGACATCGAGAAGGCGCTAGCACCCAAAAGGCCAACCAACCCGCGCGAGAAACTCCCCGCGCACTACCACGAGTTCCTCCCCCTATTCAGCCGGGTAAAAGCCAAACATCTCCCCCCGCACCGCGACGGGATCGATCACGAGATACCACTTAAGGAGGACCCAAACGGTCAAAACAAGACCCCTCCCTTCAGCCCTCTATACGGCATGTCGCGCGAAGAACTCATCGTCCTACGGAAAACGTTAGCGGACCTACTAGGTAGACAAGAACTTTATCAGAGTCAGCCGCTCCTCGGGGTCCTCCCCCGTGCTGTTCGCAAAGGAGCCACCCTCCGGCTGAGAGTCTGAAGTTCCAATCAGGCCCCGGCATCCTGAATTTCCAGACAAATGGAACTGAACGAGGCCCAAGACCTCAGACTCCCTTCGCGGAGGGCCCGAACCTCTCCTCAGCTCTCTGCTGAAGTTCGCTCGTCCAACGGAACCCATTCTCCTCAAACTCCTTGGCCAACACGCCATGCTCCTCAACTGTAAGCGTGATACGCCCGCCGCCCTCACTCGACTCCTGCCAATACGCGAACCGCACCACCAACCCGTGCGCCCTCTCAAACTCCCCCAGCATCTTGGTCCGCCGGGGATCGACCAGCCGGAGCAACCTCGCCGACTGGTCCTCAAACTCGGACGGGCTCTGCGCAAGGACCGTCTCGAGGCTGTCCAACTCGGCCTCCATCACCTCGCCCAAGTCGTCGACACTCTCCTCCGCGGGGTCGTGGTGGGTAAACGGACCCCGGATCACCACCGATCCATCCTTCTTCACGAGAAATGAGTGCCTCTTCAACTCCCCGGCCTTCACAATCCCCAGAGCATGCAGCCGCGCCAACGCGGCCCTGCACTTCTCCAGGTCCTCCAGGCCTGCCTCACGGGCGTCGGGGACGTGCTCGAGCAGGAGCCCGACGACGCGCGAGGAGTTCTCGGTCATGTGCGCCAGAAAACGCGGCGCCAGGCTCGGGTCGCGCGCCTGGATGATCTGGTGGGCGCGCGTCTCGCGCTCGATGCCCGCCCAGTGGCCCGGCAGCCAGTCCGACACGCGGACCACCTCCTCCTGTGCATCGTCACCAGTCACGATACCTGTCGGGGCGGGGATGACGGATGCCGAGACGTAGTCCATGCACTGGAGGTCGGTTGGCTTGGGGATGGTGACCTCGTTGCCGTCGGCGGCGGTGACGACAGTGGTCCAGTCGGAGGTGGTAGTTGCCGGTGGCAACCGGCAGTCTGCCTCGTCGATAGTCGTCGAGCACCACATGAGTTCGGCGCTGCACAGGCCGAGGCGGTTGAGGATGTCGGCGGTTTCGGCGCCGGCCGGCTCGGTGGAGGCGAGCTTGAGCTTGCCTCGCTGGCTAGTATCATCCCCTTCCTCAGTGATGACGAGCCGACCAACGATCCAGTCACCGGCGGGGACGCTGTCAAAGGCGAGATTGTTGCGGCGGCGGAAGTGGGCGTCAGGCCCTGTGAGGGTCCTGCTCGAGTTCGGGGCGGTCAAATACTTGATGGTCGGACCGCCCGCCGAGTGCTCGGGCTGCAGGCGAATGCGGTACAGGTCCGGCGAGTTGCCGAAAGCCAGCGGGCCGGGCCGGATGTTGTCAATGGTGAAGGGGACAGAGGCGGTGGCGGTGGGCTGGGAGGACATGGTTGCGACTGGCGAGTGGGAAGAAAAGAATCAAAGTACTAGTATGGCGCAAAAGGGTGTTGGATACGCCCAATCTTGGCTGACGGCAAGGGAAGGGAAATGCTGTGCGACTCTGGGAGGAGCGAATGGTGGTGTTCTGCGATCGTGACTGCGATTGAGGAAGAAGGAAGGAGGGTGAACAGGTAGGGACTGGAGCCCCTTTTTATATTGGTTTGCCCTCGCCTATTCTTGACAGCTCCAGTCGGGCCCGATCAACTCAGGCTCCTACTCGACATGTATTTTGTTTTGAGTTGACTGGCTGGATGCAGGCCTTTTCCAATGTCATTGACGACGCAATGCAGCCTATTCCGAGTCGGGGAGAACTGCGTTGGTCCAACGGAAAAGCTGCACGTTTTCCATAAAGGGTAGGTAACTTGAAGTGCTTGCGCAGGCATCAGGCGGCCGGCTCAGCCGGGCCCCAAATGTGACCCATTACCGTACTTACCTACCTACCTGACCTGACCTGGGTGGCATACAGCGTCTCAATCCATGTAACCCTCAATTGTATTCCTTGTCCACATTACAGTCCCTGACTGGCAAACATCTGTCTCGCGCGCATGAAAGATAATGGTTGGCTATCTTCGAGCTATACCTAACTCGCCTGTATCTCTTCCTGTTCCGTTAGCTGTTCAGCGGAGGGCACCGGCGAGGGCGGCCCGCACAAAGAGTCCCAATTCGTACGAGGCATGTGGGATCGACGACAGTCGCTGACCTGGTACCATTCACGGATTCACTATGGGGATGAGACGGAATGGATCAAGGACAGTCACACATCCAAAGACTAACCTGACTACAGCTCTGGCGACCTCAACTACGGGCATCACTCCCGGAGGCCTTCCTCGACCATGTGACCATGGACGACACGACCCACTCGGTCTAATTTACATCACGGGCAACTTCATCGGCTACGACGGCAAGACGGGCAACGGCAGCAGCTGCACGGGCGAGGCCCTGATCCTTATGCGCCACGCCTGCAACAACCTCGACACCCTCGTCCCGGGCAAGCGCATTAAGTGCGTCCGCTATGTCGGCAGCTAGGGACGGCGGCTGGCAACTTGGGTTTCAGGGGTTTCAGGGGTTATTAGAGAGAACCCAGTGAGTGGCGTCGGAATTGGGGCGAAGAGTTAGAGCGTTCTGGTGAAGTGATGAAATCAGAGACACTTCCCTTTATCTCTCTGTAACCATTCTTCCAACGGCACGGTGCCTCTTGATGTGACCTTTCTCCATGTGCTACACCACGGGCCTACGAAGCACCCTCCTCTTCTCCTCCAGAGTCTCAATCATCCTCAAAAAGTGAGGAACAAACTCCTCCGTCTCAACCTCAAACCCCTGATGATGCCCCGGCACCACAAACAGCGGACACTCCAAAATCTTGGCCTGCTCAACCGGCGCCCTCGCAAAAAAGGCCTCCTTGCACCTCACCCCCCTCATGACACCAACACTCGTCTTATTATCCTTAATCCGCCACAGGTTGGGCACATACCCCAACAAAACAGGGAACTCATTCTCCCAAAAGTTCCTCGCGTTCCCCGGCTCGGGCGGCACCGTCCTCAGAATCCCCTCGTCATCATACCCGATCAACTTCTCGCCAAACTCGCGGGCTGCTTGCTCCAACCCTTGTGTCTCGTAGACGTCCATCAGGTGAAGGAACCACTCAATCACCTCCGACGCCTCCGGCAGCAGAATAACGGTGGGCGCCTCGTGCGCGATGAGGTGCTCGACCATTTCGGGAAAGTCGTGGGCGAATTGAAAGGCAAAAATGCCGCCGCTGCTGCTGCCAAAGAGGATGGATTTATCAAAGCCCAGGGCTTGGATGACAGCGCGGATGTCGCGCGCTTGTTGCGGGGGGTTGAGCCTCTTGTTGACTTTGACTTGGCTGGCCGACATTTGGCGGCGGTCAAAGGTCACGCAGGTGAAGCGGTCGGAGAGAGCGGCGATCATGTTGTTGAATTGCCGGCCGTGGCCGTTGCCGCCTGGGATGAAAGTGAGTAGGGGACCGGTGCCTTGGTACCAGTAGTGGAGGTCACAGCCTTCGTTGTGGATGGTTGCTCTTGTGGGGTTGAAGTCCATGGCGTCTAGTGTTCCCTGACGATGATTTGGAGATGCTGGGTTACGAATTGTGTTTTTTGTTTTGTTGTGTAAGTGAGTTATAACCGAATCATCGAGACATCGACCTACTGGGCACAAGGGAATGCTGGTTCCTTATGCTTTCTGTGAAAGACGCTGACGCGCTGACACGCTCAAAGATTCGTCATCAGAATCCTTCAACCTCTGATGAGTGCAACTCAGGTGCAACTGGGAGCATCGTCAGACCTCGATGTCGGCTGTCCTCCCGAAATCCCGAGTCTCTTGGCTCTCGGAAGTCCGGCGTTTACTGTGCCGACCAGCCATCAGATCCGGCATGTGGGCAGTGACATGGGTTCCAACAAGGCGATCCTGCGCGTGGAGCCGTTCACTGCTGGGGTGTAAGACGGAGGGACTTTATCGCGTTCGATGCGGCTAAAAATCACTGCTCATTGGCGCCCAGCCGCTGATCCTCAGCCTTAAGGGGCAGCTTCCCCTGAACGGCCCGCTTGGCCGTGGCGCGTGTTGAGTCTTTGACATTTTTCTTAACGCCAAAATGGAGCTCTCGGTGGGAGAGGTGTCGGGCCTCATCGCCGCCGGCGTCTTTGTGTGTAAGTCTTTTGTCCCATCATGTGGCTGTCGTGCTGGTTTCTGAGACTGACACGAAAGATCCAACTCGTAGTGCAAATTCTGCTCTCCCTCGTCTTCCCCGCCGCGCTGGTCGGCTTCGTCGGCGAGGAGAACACGGTCGTCACCTGGTCGGTCCTCGGCCGAGCGCTGCAGTCCTCGCCGTGGCCGAGCATTCTGCAGACCGATGCAGCAGCGCGGAAGGGCGTGCAGCGGCGAGTGAGCAACGGCCTCCTGCTGCAAACGGCCATCGTGCTGCTGATCTCGGTGGCTTCCATTGTGACGCCCCTGGGGCTGTACCAGACTGTGGAGGCAGACGGCGACACGGAGCTTGAAGCATTCCAGTTCGTCAAGGATGAGTCGCCCTTTGGCTACGGGACACCCCCTCGGCTCGAGGGCCCTTTCACCAGAGACTGCGGGGACTACGCTTGCCCTGGGTCTTGGGTAAACGAGACATGCACGCAGCTTTGCAGCGAGTGCGCCCGGAACTGTACAAGCGTCTCTGGTCGGTACATCCCGGACGTTTGGAGGACCACGCTGCGAGAAGGGGCACGCCGCGTCGGTCAGTCAGTGTCCAGCATCTTCGACATCCAATGGCGAAGCCAGGTCAACTCATCAGACGGCATGGGCGAGCTTGGATGGTATCTCAAGTCGGGCTATCGCCAGATTGGCGTCTTGGCTCTTGACCCGAGCATCCAGCTCGTCGACGGCCTCATTGTCGATGCCCGGAGTGGCGGCGTGGGCTTCCGCAACCACACAGTGCCGGTTCCCGTCCACGAATACGGCAGCACCTGGACCGAGGACATCCTCTTCGTTGAGCCCGAGACGCAGTGCGTCGACCTGAACTTCACGTTTGACTACCATCTCGCCCAGATTGACAATAATCGTCTTACCCCGGGGGGCATCAATCTCACGGACCACGGCGGCTTTTCATCACTCTCTCGCACAAGTCCGGACCTGTCGATTTCCAAGTATGGCAACGGGCAAGGCCCGCTCGATCTGAGAGAACGAGCCTCCAAGGCTGCCTGGGCCAACAACTTCCTCACCCTGGCTTTCTTCAACGCCACCGGCCCCGACTCGACCAACATCACCCGTCTTGATGTGACCCCAGGGATGACGTTCGTGAAGCCGTCTGCGAGCGAGAACAGCACCACTTGCATCAACAGCACCCTGTCCCTCAGCAGCAAGAACTGGAAGATCGAGTACCAGGCCATCAGATCCACCCTCGACTTTGGGGACTATCTCCCGCTCCCGATAGAATGCGGGCCCCGTAACCAGTCGTCGACCAGCGACCCATCTGGCATCACCTCGAAACACTTCAACAAAATCTGTATGCACTCTCCCGTTCCTCGCTTTCACATAACCACTGCAGGTACCGGCATGTACTGACTCCTTTCACAGCCGAGATCTGTGCCGGCGGCACTCTTTCCAACCCCGCCAACATCAACAGCAGCACCGTCGGATGCGGTCTCCTCTACGGATCCGCCTACCGGACCGACGGGGGCGATGAACTGAGCCCCCAGCCCGGTTCCCGCTGGGCCGTCCCCGTCTACAGCTGCGCCGCCTCCATCCGCGCCACCATCCGCACCGTCACCTTCCAATACAACGACACCGGCCTCGCCGGGCTCAAAGCCATCTCCGCCTCCCCCAAAAACTACTCCTCCCCCTCAGACTACCCAGTCTGGGCCGTCGAAGACACCCACCACATCCCCCTCGGCTTCGCCCAGCCCCTCTGGGGCCTTCTAGGCTACGCCAACACCAGCAGCGCCACCCCCGACCCCCTGAAAACCAACCTCTCCACCATCACCCAACCCACCCTCCGCCTCCCCGGCATCGTCACATCCGCCTCCGTCACTACCAGCGTCGACTACACCCCCTCCAAAATAGGCCAGAACCTGCCCGGCGTGGATTTCTACACCAAAGCCCTCCAAAACGCCTTCACCATCCGCCGACCGGGAGATGCAGGCTACGAAGGCTACGCGGATTATTCGGGTCTTACCGGCCTGGCGATGTATCACAAGTGGCAGAACCTGAGTGCCACCGCCGAGGGGGCGGCGAGGATTATCAACCTGGTGTGGACGGATATTGTGGCGAACTCGGTGGTGGGGACGAAGGGGTGGGGGTTGGATGATCCTGCTGCACATGCTGCTGCGGGCGGGAGTGGTAATAGTGTCGGGAAGAGGGATGGCGGGGGTAGTACTGGGACAGGGGGGGATAACCTGGTCCCGGTGACGGTGTACAGGCGGAGGGTGAGGTATCACCTGCCGTATATGGTGCCGGCTGTCGTGGTGCTGGTGCTAGCCGTCGGTGTGGTGGTAACGTGGTTGGTGCTGTCGGTGATGGGGAGGACGGGTCCGGCGAAGATGAGGCGGTTGTTGGATGCTACGTCGCCGGGGAGGATTTTGGGTGGGTTCCTCTGGCCGGGTAAGAGTGTGACGATTAGGAAGACGAATGAGTGGGTGAAGGCGGTTGGGACGAGGGTGGTTGTTGTTGGGTCAGGGGACGGGCCTGTGGCGGAGGCTAGAGATGGGAAAGGGGATGAAGTTGGGGAGGGCACGGTGGATGGGGAGGAGTCGATTCAGTTGATGGGCAAGGACAAGACTGCGCAGTCGACGCCTACGCAGTGGTAGTAGGGAGCCAAACTCGAGTTGAGCCGTTTCTGCATATTACCCTGTCCACTAATCTCCAAATCAAGGCACGGCGTCATCCACTAAACTCCGTCAACTTGCGCAGCAATCAGAGCAAGCACAAACCCAACGCAGCAACCCCCAGGACCAACATCTCCGCCTTAAGGCTGAGACTGGCAGCCGAATTCGGCTTGCTGGTAGATGATGGAGTGCCCGTAGATGCGCCAGTGCTGCCCGAGGCGGGCGCTTGAGTAATGGAGCCGGTGGCCGAACCAGAGGATGCGGCCGTCTTGCTACCAGTTGGAGTCGACGTGGCCGTAGCGGCCCATGGGTGCGTCGTGGAAGCGCTCTGAGCGTCCGTCAGCCAAAATACCTTCTTTTCGAGAATGGATGAGGGACATACAAACAGCTCGCAGCAGTTCTCCTCGTCGCAGACAGTGCCGTCGGTGCAGCACCACTGGTTCTTCTCATTATAGCAGCTGAAGGAGGGGAACTCGCCCGAGCACCAGTGCAGCGGCATCGCAGCGCGCTGGCAGCACTGCTCTCCTGTGTCTGACGCGTGGCACGTGTACTCCACCAGCGACTGCGTCGCCGTTGGCGCGGTGGTGGGAGTACCCGTGGGGTATCCAGACGTGCCGGTCACTCCTGGACCTCCCTGACACGGTATTAGTCGTCGGATTTCAGGGGCGGCCACTGCACTCTCAACCCAAACTCACCAAATCGCTGCAGCAGTTGTTGGTCTTGGCCACGCAGAGGTCTAGGAGCAACTGTTAGCATCTGAATGTCTTTCGGAAGTCTTTCTGTAAAGAGACTGGACCTACTGGCATTTGAACAGCACTGCTGATACTTGGCCGGGTTGAAGCAGCCAATGTTGTCGCACACGACGTACCCGTCACCGAAGCACTCAGCACACGAGTTGCACTCGCCGACTTGCCGGGCAATGAGCCCGTCGGGTCCGGCCACGGGCATGGAGCCGGCGTTGGGCACCAGCTGCTGCCATGCGGACGCGCTGGCAACACCCAACGCGAGGAGGGACAGGATGCTTGGTTGGCGCATTTGTGAGGCTTAACTGAGTGGCGGCGAGACGGAAACGATGTTCACAGAAGCAGGCGATGTCCACGCAGGCTGGATGTAAGAAAAAACATTGTAGCCCAAGAGTTCGGAGTCGAATTCCTCCGAAGCGGAATTGCGGCTCCCACTTCGGGACAGGGGTCGTCTGCGGAAGGGGCATCAAGAAAACAAGACACTGCCAAGGAGCTAGTGAGGGGGAGACGACTCAGACGAGTTGCATGGTGTTCTGATTCCTTTCCCCTTTTAACATCCAGCTGCCTGGTACATGGGATTCTCATCTTGGCCAAACAGATAGATACGACGGTATTTGGCCATGTCCTGTTCATGCTTGGTGGTCTTCTCAAGCCATGGTTGTCAACTCGAAGCCAGGGGTAGCGTGATGCAGAAGTCAGGGGTAATTGAGAACGCTTAACTGATTTTGATCACCGATCAGCCCTCGATCACTGCAGCCAAGACGCCAACAACATCGGCCTCTACACAGTAAGGCTCCAACGTACTACCTACTACTTGGAACATGCCGAGTGCGGTATTGGGGGTACGTACTGCCCCAAAGACTGGCCATCAATACCTCAGCTTAACTGATGGTCAACGGTCCAGGTATTACCTGTAGTTAAAGCAGGCACCAAGTTGAACAGCATTAACGACCAAAGGCGGCGTGCTCCACGTGAAGAAGGCACTGGTGCTCCCATTGTCCATGCACACAAGTTTGAATCCGGGCGACTGAGGAGGCAACCTCGCAATCTCAGGTGCAGACACCGAGACCAATCAAACGCCGACTCAGTGGTCACCTGTGTGTGTGCCTCGCGAGTAACAACCCCGCATCAGGTTCTCTTTTTCTGGTTGAGGCTGAAAGGGAAATAATTCTCATGGCGGTGAGTCAACCGCGAAGAAGGATGGCTTCAAGTTGAAGCCTTGAAAAAGGGTGGGGTGAGCACCGGCAAACAGTATTAATAAGTCACAGGCTCCAGCACTCCCTCAGCACCTATTATCTTCTAGAACCAGGTCGTTCAACTGTAAGAATCTCACTCTTCTTAATGGAGAACATTGTGCTGAAGTCCTCCGGGCGCCTGGCATGACCTGGCAAATCTACAAGACAAGATCTTGCTTAGACGTCCGGCTACCGGTACATTTGTCGAAGGGGGTTACAGGTGGGTAGGTTGACCCCTAATCATTGATGAGATTGCAGTATATGCTAATTGAGGCGACAGCGGCATCAACCTGGCATCGTCAATGTGTCAGCGGATGTATCCCAGAGTCCGATACAGCTGCCGCCACGAGGTGGAGCAGTTGCCATACATCGTGAGATGCCGGCAAAGGGGTGATTCGGATTCCGACTGCAACACGCCAAGAGACAACTACAATATGGGCATCTCATCAAAGAGGGGCACTTGCCCAGACTGCCAGGCCAGGGATCGCCCACAGCTCTTCCAACGGCCCATCCGCCAGGGGCATATCAGCATGGCCAGGTTAGCCTGGTAATTAACCATGTTCACCTTGACCTGTCAAGGCATCAGCTAGGATTCCCTTTCCTCAGAGAGAACTATACTTCTGTCCTTCCAATATCCGCTTTCGTGCTCTTTGGCGGGGACTCTCTGTCACGAGGCACAGCGGAGAGGCACAGCAGAATGTGTTTCTCAAAGGAGCCCAGACAGAGCAAAGATTGGATGGCCGACGACGTGGAGACAGTAAAGCTGAAAGCCGAGTGTGATGGATCCTGTCAAAGCAGGACCCCCAGCCACAGGGAAAAGCCTTGTGTGAATGAAGGGGCAGATACAGCCAGGCTGTGACAGTACGGCCTTCAGGCTGCATGTGGAAAAACAGGACATGTTTTTTGTCAAAGTCCGAGCTTTATGGGTGGACGTTTTTTGATGCTGAATTTAAGGTACTGATTGATATGTGCTGGGAAGAGGAAACAAAGGGGGAGAGGATTAACGGCAAACACTCCAAGTTACATGTTCCTAGGGTCTTATGAAACCGGAGACAAGGGCAAAAGAAATCAAGCCCTTTACTACTTTACTTACATGCATGGTCTCCCAAAGCATGGTGTTTTATTCAGCCTTTAGCTAGTCCTATCAACAATTCCGGCCATTCAGTGACTGTACAGGCTTCAGTCACGGTTGAGAGGCGTGCTCGTCAGGTTCATGTTCGTATGGCACGTTTGAGATCCAGCGAAGCATTGGATCGTCGTAAATGTTAGATCTGTCCAATTTGGGTGAGTTGAGGCGGGCAGCTTCATAGTTGGGAGTCGAGGTTGAAGGTAACTTGAATACTGTGTTAAGGTGTGAAGGCGCAGGTTATTGCCACCCTCACTGTTCGTTTCGAATGTCGCGACGGCCAACGCAGATCCTGACGGCGCTTACACATTGTGGCCCTTGTCCGCCACCTGCTCGAAAAAGAAGGACGGCCCGAACGTGGAATGGCCAACAGCAACCCGAAGGGGGAGGCAGACCGACCGAAGGAGGTCTGGGTTCCCAGAGGATTGGTTTGCCCTAGCATGGTATTGCAGCATTTGGAAGGTGTGAAATTCTGGCAATGGTATAATATCCCATCAATATGATGCCGTCCCGCCGGGGCCAACCGGATTACCGGAAGAGGAGACCCTCTTGGGGGCAACTGAAAGGTCCGACAGATACGAGTACCCTGGATCAGGAAGTCCACATGCCACCAGCGTGGCACCAGGTCAGAGATAGGTGTGTGCTAGAAATAGCCCCGCCATCCCTTTTGCATGCGGTTCATGTTGGTTCCGTTTTCTGTGGGCGATAAGCTTCGAGCCTCGGGTATCTGCCGCAACTCAGGGGGGCCGGGCCTCACTCAAGGAAAACTGCCGCATTAGGAAGGTGATTCTAAATCGACAGGTCGGCCCCCGGTTGCAATACCAATTCACGAATCGCAAATTGAAGGCGCGTTGTAGCACAACTTCGGGCCCCGATTGCATCACCGGATGGTTGCCACAATCAAGGTTGCGGCACCGAGCATGGCCGTTGGGAGCTGCAACGCTCATGCAGATATAATATCTTGATGCCACGCATGGCCAGAGACACCGGTGTTCCAGAACCATGGCTCAATGAACTTTAAGCGTGTCACTCCCGAGACCAGTGTCTAATCCCGCCAGGCCAGCCTCGCAACATGACCGTTTCCGACACGGCAGTCATCGAGGTCGGGGGCCCTCAGGGGCCCGAAACGGTGACTGAGAAAGCCCCCTTCTCGACCGAAGAAGAAAGGAAGATCAAGGGAGGCGCCCCGAATTCCCCCGAGATCCAGGCCGCACCCCCGGTCTACGACGGAGACAACAGCAGCCAGGAAAAGGACGACGGCAGCGACGATGTCATCATCATCACGGGCACCGATGCCGCCAACAATCTGCTGCCGCTGCGCGACGATGGCGAGCCGGCCTTGACCTTCCGCGGCATTTTCCTCGCCACCATTCTCTCGGCCTTTCAGGCTGTGATGTACCAGATCTACTATGTAAGTCGCCAGACACACAGATCTGTGAGGTTGATGGCTGACTTCAGGTTACTTACGCAGTTCAAACCGACCAACATCACCATCCAGGGCACCTTCATCGTCCTAATCGCTTACTTCCTCGGCAAGGCGTGGGCTGCCGTCTTCCCCCGCGGTGACAAGCTGGCCGCCCGATGGAGGGAGACGAACGGTCAGGGCAAGCTGCCCGTGCTGATCACCATCGCCAAGTTCGTCAACCCGGGCCCCTGGAACCTCAAGGAGCACGCCATCTGCTCCATCACGGCCACATCCGCGTCCAACGCCGCCGCCAGCGTCGCCGTCTTTGCCGCCCAGGACCTGTTTTACGACCTGCCCATCAGCGCAACGACTGTCATCTTGTCCCTCATCTCGATCGGCCTGTTTGGCTACGGCATCTGCGGCATGATGCGCCCCTTTGCCGTCTGGCATGTCGATGCCGTCTACTGGGGCACCCTCCCGACCGTCAAGACGCTGCAGGGGCTTCACTGGCAGGAGGTCAAGAACTCGAAGCCGCTGCGCTGGTTCTGGTACAGCTTTGTGGGCATGTTCTTCTACGAATTTTTCCCTGCCTACATCTGGCCCTGGCTCAACGCGGTTTCGATCCCTTGCCTGGCGGCCATGCACGCCACGGGCGAGAAGGCGGCCATCCTCACCAACCTCTTTGGCGGCTCTGTCAACAACGAGGGCCTGGGGATATTGAGTTTGTCTTTTGACTGGCAATACGTAAGAGACCAACCCCTGGAACCCGGGAAAGTTTTGAGGAGGACGATGCTGACCACTTGACAGATCACCTCGTTCAACACGTCTTTGCCCCTGCCGCTGCAGGCCCACTCGGCTCTCGGATATCTGGTCTGCTTTGCTGCCATGCTGGGCATCTACTACACCAATGCCTGGGACGCCAAGTCGCAGCCCTTCATGTCAACCCGGCTTCGAACAGAGGAGGGCGGCGTGTATCCGGTCGCCAAGGTCTTCACCGGTGGCGTTCTCAACCAGGAAGCCCTCCACAAGTACGGCATCCCTCGCCTGACCGGAAGCTTTGCGTATGCCATGTTTATGGCCAACGCTGCGGTATGTCTCTTCAACAAGTGGGTCGGATTCGTCACGATGGAGATGTCTGATTGTCTTCCAGATCGGCGCCCTCGTTGCACACTGCATCCTCTTCTGGGGCGGAGACGTCGTCCGCGCCTACAAGAGCGCAAGGAGCAAGAACCACGAGGATCGCCACCACGCCCATATGGAGAAGCATTACAAGGAGGCGCCATGGTGGTGGTACATCATTGTGCTGGTCCTCAGCTTTATTCTCGGCCTCATTGTCGTCACCACACAGCATATCACGCTCTCGGCTTGGGCTTATGTCATCTCGCTGCTGCTTGGCATGTTTATTGCACCATTCGTAAGTGTTTCCTCAACAGACCTCAGGCGAAGGTTGCGAATGATGGTCACTGATGC
The DNA here is from genome assembly GCA_023628475.1 of Chaetomiaceae sp. PF1801. NCBI lineage: Eukaryota > Fungi > Ascomycota > Sordariomycetes > Sordariales > Chaetomiaceae > Chaetomiaceae sp. PF1801. The sequence goes on from JAMAKQ010000157.1 coordinate 19,731, forward strand.
CTTGCAGAGCACGCTGCTGTATTCCCGCTTCGGAAACGGCATCGCCACAAACAACCTGTCCAAGATGCTGGCCGGCCTCATCGTCCCCGAGCGCCCCATTGGCAACATGTACTTCGCTGCCTGGTCACACAACGTCATCAACAATGCCGTCCAGCTCTGCAGTGACCTGAAGATGGGAGAATACCGTAAGTTCCATTCTTTGCCTGCCTTCTTGTGTCTTATGGTCATGGACGAGAGTCTCACACACAACAGTCAAGATCCCGCCGCGCGTCATGTTCCTCACTCAGGTCTACGGCACCATCCTGGGCGGCTTCATCAACTACGCCGTCATGGTGTCCATTGTCAACGGCAACCGGGACGTCCTCGTCAACAGCGACGGCAACAGTGCCTGGAGCGGCGCCACCATCCAGTCGTACAACACCAACGCCATCTCCTGGGCCCTGGCCAAGTATCTCTACAAGACCGGCGCAAAGTACGAGATGGTGCCCATCGGCCTGGCCATTGGAGCCGGCCTGGTCGTCATCCACCGCATCATTGCACATGTGAGCACAGCCTACCCCTTTTGTTACCCCTGACCCAGTGCCCCCTACCAACCTTGGATATGCCTGAACTAACCACCCGGCCTTTCCCCCCTCAGTTCCTCCCCCGCATCCGCAATTTCTCCCTCTACGACATCAACATGCCCCAGTTCATCCAGTACGCGGGCTACATCCCCTACAACGCGTCCCAGACGTGCGTGCTCCTGTCCCAGGTCCTCACGGGCTTCTTCGTGCAGTTCTACCTGCGCAACTACAAGCCGCGCATTTTCAAGGACTACTCGTACCTCGTCACGGGCGCGTTCGACGGCGCCAGCCTCACGGCGCTGTTTATCCTTTCCTTTGCCGTGTTTGGCGCCGGAGGGCCCTCGGTGCCATTCCCCAAGTGGTGGGGGAATAACTCGGATGGGTATTACGATCTTTGTCCCGTGCCCGAGTAGGGGATGGGCGGACGTGGTGTAAGACAGGAGGGGATGGCGATTCAGGCTGTCAGGGACAATGGTCCGGGGGCCAGTTTTAACCGCTGCGTCGAGAATAACCGGCAGGTCGCTTGCGACTCTGCCGGATCTGGGGGTACAGGTACGAGCTGGGCCCGGTACTTGGCTCTTGGGACGTCTGACAGGCGGGTTCGCTCTGAATATCTCTTGTCGTTACGTTCAAGATACCAGTTACCTTTCGAGTCCTCGAGTCTCTCAAGGCGTACTATGGCGCGGACTGCGGAGCAATGGCCTGGCTGCTTCGGTGATCAGATACTGTTCTTAACACCACTCGAGTTCGTTGTTATCAAGAAACAGTCAGGAGGCAATTATCACTGACAAAGCTCAAGAGGAGATCTGGTGATGTCCCTAGGGCGGCTTGTTGAGAGGGACAAGGTGTTGTGTTGCGGGGCTTGCCCCACATATCTCTCTCAGCCAGCCCCCACTGCCTTTTCCTCCCACAACCACCGACACACTCATCACCAGAGTAGCAATTCACTACCTTTCTGCTCTGCCTACCTTGCCTGCCCGCATCCCCGTCACATGTTGTGACCCAAGACAGCTTGGGACAACCGACGAGGCATCAAGTATGCTCCAGAATCTCTCACCTTCGCCCTTTCTGGCACTTTTCTCAAGACGAGGGCTCCAGCAACGAATCTTCAGCTGCCGGCCAAGAAGATGGCAATTCGATGCTGTCATTTGGAGACGTCAGGCGACAACCGCCATCGCCTCATTGGTTACGTTTCCCAGAACGTAGGCAAGCATTTTCCGTGGCGAAGAGAAAGGCTCCATGTCTGGTTGCCCGGAGTGCCGGCGGAACGGTTAAGGTAGGTAATCTGGGGACCTTGAACCCCAAGACCCGTGCGTTTTGACGATAATTCGGGCGAACAGTCAGCCCGAAGGGACCATAAGACTGGGGTTCTTCTGGCCTAGCTCAAGGCCGTGCGTCCATGTCGATGCTGGCACGTCTGGGACTACCACCTTTTGGTTGCAATGGGCGAGAGGTGATGCTTGAATGAGGGGCTAAGACAAGCACAGCGAGATGGACTTAGGGGGTTCTTGGATCTGGACAAAATCCGAGGCATCCGAAAGAGTGTTGAAGAGTAAACGGAGACGACTGGAGCTTGACGAGTCAAGTATAAAAAGGAGTCATCGCAGCTTCCCACCAGTTGCCGGAAAGACAGCATCCCAAACACAAGACTGTTTTCCCAACCACAGATTCAAGCCAGCAACATGAAGCTTACCGCCTTCATCACTATGACCGGCCTCGTCGCCACGGCCGCCGCCAACCCCGTCCCTGTTCCCGAGGCAGACGCAGCCCAGCTTGAGGGTTCGTAGCACTGTTTTTTGTTTCACATTGCACAGAAATTGGAACCCTCCGCCAGCATTCCATCACATAATGTGGCACAAGTCACCTACTGACACATTCATCCCCAAACAGTCCGCTCCTGTCCCGCTGGTGTCATCCTCGAGAGCTGCCTCCGCCAGTGCAGCACGTCCAAGTGCCGGACGTGCTGCAACAAAACCTGCACCATTTGCTAATTGGTCCCTTGCGCCGTTATAAGGAGGAGCACAGACTGAAAGGGAGAAGGCGGGGCAGAGATGGGAGGGGAAAGGGTATAGTGTGTACGTCGCGAAGCAGGTTGAGCCGACCGCACTCAGGAGGATGTTCCTCGAAGCCGCCTTAGGACCAGGCTCTCCCATTCTGTCTGCGTTCTATGGATTGAGCTGTTGGATACCTAGTACCCAATCCAGGGCCGCGGACAGCATATCCCTTAGTTAAAATACGCCAGTTCCCTTTCCTCTTAGTGCCAAAAAGGGGTAAAGTCTTTGATGCTCTTCGTCGAGCGATGTAGAGTAAGGTACCTTACCTAGATTGCCTTCAGAGTTGACCACTCTATCAGTGGTCGGCTTGCTAAAAGGACAGGAAACAGAGCGGAAAAGGGATTCAGGAAAATAAGGGGAAAAGAAAAGCAGAAGACAAAGAGCTAAAAGAAAGGCCGATTGTTGACTTCTGTTGCCAACTTGCCCGTCCATTCCTGCCACCAATTTCAGGTGAAGACCGACGGGAACCCCTGACTTCGTCACAGATAACGATGCCTCAAGGGGCAGGTTCGAATAACCTTGCTGCACTTTGTCTGCCACATGATAGGGTGGAAGGAAATAAGATGGCTCGGGATAGGTACCTTATGGACTACGTATCTTATTGACCAGGGTGAAAGAGGCATTGCTGCCTGGAGACAGGCCTTGGCAATGAGTGGCGGTCATCTCACAACCCCTCATTGTGGCAACTCCTCTTCCCGACTGCTTGTTTAACAAACATCCTGAACCTTTCTAGAGAACTGGCCTAACTTGTCAATCTGTAACAGATACAATAAGTTTTGACCCCAAGACAGCTAGGTCCAAACATGGCCTGGACCGCGCACAAAGTCCCGCTCCCCGAGCTCGTCGAGGCCCCGGAAGACATTGACCAAAAAGCCCAACAGCTGGCCGACATGATACGACAGAGCAAGCACTTCATCGTCTTTACCGGGGCGGGCGTTTCTACTTCAGCCGGCATCCCAGACTTTCGAGGGCCGGAGGGGGCATGGACCCTGCGAGCCCAGGGGCGCCAACGGACCACGGCCACGGTCAGCACGCTGCAGGCCATCCCAACCGCCACACACATGGCCCTCGTTGAGCTGCAGAACCGGGGCTTGATGAAGTACCTCGTCAGCCAGAACTGCGACGGGCTGCACCGGCGGAGCGGGATCTTGCCGGTAAGATACCCCTGAATGAGCTGATAGACCCTGATCTTGCGTGTCCCCAACTCCTAACAGCCTCGTGCTAGGACAAAATCTCGGAGCTCCACGGCAACAGCAACCGCGAAGTCTGCAAGGACTGCGGCAAGGAGTACATCCGCGGTCCGTGAAACCCCCTTATTATTATCCCCTTCTCCCACCGGCGCCCCACCGTTTTGTTTTGTCTTTGGGCTTTCCTTTGCTGACTTGATCTCAGACTTCCGCGCCGTAGCAACCTACGCCCAATCCGTGCACGACCACCGCACCGGCCGGAAGTGCGCCCGCTGCGGCGGCCCCCTCCACGACACCATCATCAACTTCAGCGAGCCGCTGCCCGAGCGGGAGCTAAACCTGGCGTTTGAGCACGCTGGAAAGGCCGATCTATGTCTAGTCCTGGGCTCGTCGCTGACGGTGAGCCCTGCGAATGAGATTCCCGAGGTGGTTGGGAACCGCCGCAGGAGGGGGGCGAAGCTGGTCATTTGTAATTTGCAGGCGACGCCGTTGGATGGGATGGCTGCGCTGAGGGTGCATGCCAAGACGGATGAGCTGATGGTGCGGGTGATGCAGGAGTTGGGGTTGGAGATTCCTGCGTTTGTTTTGGAGAGGAGGTTGAAGTTGACGGTGGAGAGGTCGGGGCAGGGGCAAGGGGTGAAGGTGAGGGTGGAGGGCGTTGATGTGGATGGGACGCCTGTCTCGTTTCTGAGGTCGGTCCGGTTGGCGAATAACCGGCGGGTGCTGAAGGCTGAGCCCTTTGTTTTTGACTTGAGGGCTGATGCGGCTGATGGAGGGCTGGACTTGATGTTGGAGCTTGAGTTCATGGGGCATTATGGGGAGCCCAACCTGGAGCTGCACCATGGGGCCCAGGAGGAGGACGTAGGAACTGGGGTTGTATATCTTCTGCAGTACAACCCGTACACCGGAGAGTGGAAGACCAGCAGGGCCTAGATATTGTGTGTCTTAGAACGGCTTGTTGGTGGCACTCGAGTCCACTTGGACTTCGGTACTCTATGCATTGAGGAGGCCCTGGGAGTGGGTAGTTGTGGAGGCACCTGCCACCGGAGCGTGTTGTTGAAAAGGGCAAGGATGATCCGTTGGATGTCCACTTGCCCATAGAATGACGTGTATGAGACCCTGGGAGCACCACTTAGCTAAAGCCTAAAGCTTCTCAGGGGTGTAACGGTCGTCCCCAGGCTGTAATCCTATAGTGTACCTCATTTTTAGAATGAGGTACATTCCACATCCAGTCAACGTGTGAGGTGACGGATTAGGCAGCCAGACCTTCCCTTCCCGTTTGATTTCACAGGACCGTCCCAGTTTCTTTCTTTTCAACACACCTTCACAGCTCCGTCTACAACCTGAAAGACATAGCCGCCTTCATTGTCCGGACAACCCGGCTTGCCGTCACCCACGAGTCACAGCCTTGCCGCCATAGAAACACAACAGCTGTCCCAGTTGACTCAACCTGCTGTTCATGTGCTTGGCCCAGCCCATTTACTCCAACAGCCATCCATTCAACTCGGCTGACAGCCACAATACGGTGCTGCCAACAATCTCAACCAACGGGGCTGCCGGGTGAGAACAAGACACCTTCAGCCTGCATCCTGTTCCCAGGCAACTCATTGTCTCCTGTTGGGTTAACACCGGCTTGCCAGACTGGCTTGTTGGGCCATCACAATCTACAACCACTTTTTTTTTTTACCGGACCCAACTGCTCTACTTCCTTTCTCTTTCAACACTTCTCTTTCGGAAGGAATCCCCTTGACATCAGCGACTGACTCCCTCTCAACAACCGCGGACACAGAACATCAGAGGATGGAGCACCGGATCTCTACGCATTTGCAGGCTCCTGCAGAGGACTGCATCGTCGTCAAGCTGTATTCCAGCGATAGTCAAGGAGAGAGTGATGAGGGCCGGATGACCGGTTGCGATGGAGTTGACGTAGAAATGGTAAGTTTGATTTCACGCGCCCCAGCTGCCGCCGGGTATTTCCAAGTTGAAGGAGACTGAGAAAGTTTGTTTTGGATTGTTGGTATTGACACTCATCGCAGGCAGCTAGGTCCTGGGCCTCTACGCCTCTCGCGAGTCACCAAATTCCTGAGAAGTCGCCGGCTGGTCAAGACAAGAGACACGAGCGATCCAGCTCTCCGTGGACTAAAGGCCCAATGGACGCGGAACCCCGGGTCGACCTCGAGCATGTTTCTGCTGCTGCGTTGGAGGCTTCGCAAACGATCAATGTGACGAGACCGTTCCGTGGGGGAATGAAGCGAACATTGCCTGAGACTGCTGTGCTTAGGCGAGCACATCCCGCCCGGCCACCCCATGCTGCCATTGGGAGTAAGATCAGGGCAGAGGAGGAGGCTAGACCAAGGTCGCGAAGACTGGCCGGAACCCTCCGCACGCAGCATGCCATCGTCAAGAACAACGAGAAGGCTCTAGCACCAGGACGGAGCAAAACGATGAAGCTGGCCCGAGCAGGACATGTTCCTGTTAACAGTCCCGACCGAGGCCGAGGCTCTGATTCCGAGTCCGCCACGGGACCCAATGTCCACAAACTACGTCAACAACTGGCAGTCAAGGAAGCCCAGATCCGGTCCAAGGATGCTTTGATCCAGAGGCAGACCACGTACATCGAAGAGCTCAAGAAGGCCAACAGTCAGCTTAAGGAGCAACTGGCGGCTGCCAACAGGAGGATGGCTGTGCCTGCACGACGGTCCAGAAGGGTCAGAAAAGCGAGGGCTTAAAACAACGGCTGCCTTTGTGAGGCTTACTGTGGAGCACATCTCGATTCTCGGGCGCGGGTCACCGTAAGAAGCCGAAGTTGGAGAGGGAGGACTATCTCACCTGGCACTTTCACGGGTCCTTCTAACCAGCCCACATTGAAAGGAAGCATGAAGCGGGAGTGAAGGGCTCTGTACAACATCATGCCATATCTTATGCATTTATTACCCGGACGAGCTTCGAGATAACCTTAACAGGTTTTGACCCAAAGACCCTGAGCCATTTGACGAGAGAGTAGTCTAAGAGTGAACATCTTACTAGTACCTCAGTCATGCCCTTCAGGCCACAAATGTCTCCCGTCTATGTCTTTTATCTTGTCTGCGACTCCCAATCTATACCAGCTTCAACCCTCGATGAATCCGTGGACCCAACCGAGCCCCATTGCAAAACGCCGAACAATGTGATACCAAAAGTCGACCGCCGACTGGAATAGCAACAGAGCGACACGACTCACTTTTTCACCAAAGCAGGCAGCGCAGGCAATTCCCTCGGCGGATGTATCCTCCCGCAGTCGGCGCAGGGAGTATACCGCCACGCCTTGGTCAACCCTAGCCTGTCGCCACGACACCCGGCCCCAACTTGAACCTCATTCCCCGGCTTCATGGTCATTCCACCGTCCATCATTTCCAAGCCCTCCGAACTCGGACTCGAAAAAGATTCAACCGCACGCTGAGCAACACCATAAACTTCCCCCCCTTCCCCTTGTCCTGCCCCTGCGCCTGACCGACCAAGCCTCAACCCCTCCAAATCCCTCGCCAACAACCGAAGCAACTCCCTCCGCTGATGAACAGGCATCGTCCACGGCCTGCGCACGGGCCAAGGTAACCCGCCCTGCAGGATGCTGGTAAAAAGGCGCGGATAAACGGCCGGGAGGACGCGCAAGAAGACGGAGGACGTGCGGCGCAGGGCCTCCAGGCTTGTTTGGTCGAGCTTGTCGAGGATTAAGACCAACAGCTCGATGGGGAGGTTGAGCAGCGGGTGCCACCCGTTCGCGACGGCTTTGGCGGCGGGGGATGGCCCTTGGTGGTCCGGGTCGACCCGTGGCTGGCGTGTGGTGATGAGCTCGAGCGACGGGGTGGGTTCAAGTTGTTGCGGGGAGTTCGAGGCGGGCATGGTTGTAAGTATCGAGGGATGACAATGGTTAATTGCGTTTGTTGCTGTCATGGACATCGGTGGAGATGAAGCCGCTTCAGATTTTGTGACCTGTGTTCTGAGAAGGGCCGGGCGGGGCGGGCTAGATATAGGAGTGGGAGAAGAAGGGCTGATTAGAGCATCTTTTTGCAGAGGAGAACCTTAGGTGGATTACATGACGGCCGTCAGAATGATGTATCTGGCGCAGTGCTAAGGGTCTCTGCGTACGTGACACAAGAGTTGATGTTGACGTGTCGTTGAGAGCATAGTCAACTCTGAAATGTACATACCTTAGGGTTTTCGTCTGTATGGCAAGAGTTCCGGCCCTTTTCCTCCATGCCCGACGTATCTCACAAAAAGAGCATATTGGCTCTTCTGGTCATGAACTCCTTCCGAGGAGTTCACATGTTCAACAGTCGCATGAGAAGCTGAGGAGTGAGGCTTCCCGCCAGCTCCGAAATTAGTGGTCATCGGCTAGGGGCCAGGTCGAAGGGATTAAGGCCCGCTAGGACATCACGAACGAGAACCCAGGGACTCGGGTCTCCAGAATGTTTGCCTGAAACGAAGCCCTGAGAGGCCGGTTCGGATTGTTCGGTTATTATGACGTCTGTTTTGCGAACCCGAAGTCGGCCGTGGATGCCGCGGTGTTCTGCCAACAAACGGTGAAGCATCTTGTATGCAACATCCAGGGCATTCCTGCCCCACTGATGTCCATAGCCGCAGAAATGCTAGGTTTCAGCCGCGCTGAGCGTGCAAAGCGCGATGGATGTATCAAGGTTTCGTGCAGCGCGTTGTCAGTCGGTCCAGGGCGGGTGCAACATGTGGTGACGGCATAGGTATTGCATACGACCGGAGCATAGCTGACCTCGAGCAAGCTCTAAGGCAGGCAACCTCGCTATGGCCACGTCGGCAACTGTGGTGCCAGAATGCGCGATCTCGAGACGTCGTCTGGAGGCCGGAAAAGGTATGCGAAAGTCGAGAGTTCCAAGATGATGATGGCTTGCAACTTCATGGTTGCGCTTTGCGTCTCCAGTTCAGTTCCGGTTTGAACTTTGTGCCAGTAAACAACAAGAAAACTCGAATCAGCGACTCATCTTACTCTTGGCAGCTCTTCATGAGAGTCGGTCGAGACGAAGAGGTCATACGATGTCCGGCGTTGGATGATCATGTTCGATGTTGGTGCGGTGAACTTGTCAGCGGAGGCGCGCCGGCTTCCCCGCAGAGGATCCCGCAGCCTCCACCAGCCCCACCTGCAGAATGCTTCCCAAAGAAGCGCGTCTGATTGGTTCAAAAATCCCGGGAATGGCCGAGCCCCACTGATGCAGCGCCTTCCAAGATCCATCTTTCCGACGTCAGAACACCACTGGCAGGACATGCGGACAAGCGGCCGCTGCCCAGTTGATCTCGTCCCGAGCCGTTCACCACGTAAGGCCGTGACTCGAAGTCCCACGCGCAAACAGCACCGTCACGCTGCCAACCGAAAGACTTTCTATCCGATCTCGACCTTCCCCCCTTGTCCCAGCGCGAGCGCGAATATCACAAGCCGAACCGACACACCTACCGTCGCTGTCATCCCACCGCTCGAGAACGAGAACATTCCGGCAAGACACCGCGCTTTCTGCGCAACAGGCATCTGGCAATCCATCGCTCGAAGCTGGACAGAGCGATACCCCTGAGGGCTGGCCGTCTGACATCTGCCAACACTCGTGAGCCGAGCAGGAAAACATCGTACCGAGGCCGCAGGCTGTCCGTCGACCACCCCAGCTTCGGGCAGACACCGTCACAACTTGCGGCGACATCTCAAGTGCCAGCCCGCTTTCGCGGCGCACCGAGCATCAAAATGTCCTCCCAACGCCCCTTCTTCCTCTCCACCTTCTTCACCGCCTTCCGCCAGCAAACCCCCTCGGCCCTCTCGAGCGCGAGCGCATCCACCCAGCAACCAAACAAACACACCACACAAAGCTCAGCCACCACCCAACAAACATCAGCATCAGCCCCGCGATCAATATCATCCACAGCAGCGGCCGCCGCCGCAACATCACAAGCGACCTCCCCATCATCACGCTCAGGGGGCGTCATGAGCCAGCTCCCACTACACTCCCCGCGCCATCACCACCACCACCATCACCATAATAGCGGAGGGATCCCCATACCACAGTCACCGGGAAACAGGGATATCAGCCACGGGCGGAGGCGAGGGAGCGATAGCAGCAGTGAAGGGTTCAGGGAAACGCTCGGGGCCGAGAAGCTTTACATCGGCGGGCGGACGGCTACGGGGGAGGAGAGGTTCTTCAAGTTGGGGGTTGTGAGGAGGGTGAGGAGTGGGGATAGGTTGAGTTTGGATCGGCTGAGTTTGTGAGGGATATCGCCAAGAGCGGTGGAGGTCGAATACGGGAGCGGCGAGCTATGGACGCGGACAATGACGACGATGATGTATATCTGAGAATGATGGGCTGGGATGGGTCGACTGGCGTTTGTGGCATGGGCGTTGGGCTGGTGGCATGATCATGGGCATACGACAATACATAACTGGGCTGGGATGAGTGGGCTGTGTTTTGGAAGGGGCTGGAAAAGAAATGCATTCTATATTAGATGTACAAAGCAAGTAATCATCTTGAACGTCTATCTCTCTATGCAACATGGCGTGCCAGACGAACGCAAACACGCCAGAAATGAACCAACTAAAACACACCGAGTTAAGAGCCGAGGATCCCGAGCCACCGTTTCGCAGCGCCGACCCCCAGACCTCTCACCGAGAGTCCAGTCTACCACATAAACCTCTGCACCCTCCCCCCATCCAACACCCTCCCCTCCCCATCCCTCCAGTAAAAAGGCCGAAACAGAAACATGTACATCGTCCCCATATTAACCACAATAAACCACACCGTCTCCAACACAAGCCGCACATCAAACTTCCTTCCCACTTTCCACAGCCAACCCTCTGGACGCTGCATCCCCTCTTTTTGGGCAGAGGCCGTCTTGTCATCCCCAACAAGGGAGGAGGTGATAGACCACGAGGGCAAAAGCAGCCGGTAAAAAACCCAGGGGAGGATAAAGTACCGGGGCTCGACCAGCGGTGCGGTGACGAGGGAGAGGGCGGTGGTTAGCACCCAGAGGAGGGCGGTGGATGTTGGCGGGGACGTTGACGAGGATGAAGTTTCGTCGTCAAGAAGGGCGACGTATGGTCTATTTGTGTTCGGGGCCTCAGATCCGGCCTTGGAAACGCTCGTTGGCGCGGAGGGTGTGGGTGTGCCGGTGGCGTGGCTGATGCCGGCGAGCTGGTCCCATACGAGCCAGCGGCAGAGGGTGTAGGCCGGCACGAGGGCGAGCCGGATAGCTGGCGAGCGGAGGATGGTGTAGCGGAAGATGTAGAACATGTAGTGCCTATTGTCGGCGAGGGTGAAGGGGTGGATGATGGTGTTGTATCTCACCACGGCGAGGGAGAGGACGATTGTGAGAGTAAGGTAGGGGATGGAGACGAGGGCCGCTTGCCGGTTCCGAATGCAGAGTAAGGACCTGAGGTACTGAACCGGCCGCAGAAGTGCTGAAATGAAGGACGGAATGAGCAAGGGCGCAGAGAAGAAGGCCAAGAGCGGCCAGATGTAGAGCATCTGGGCGAGATGGATGGTGGCGATGTGGTTGGACTTGTCGCCTGGCCTGTTGTTAGCACGAAGTTGAGGAGATAAAAGGATCGGATTGAGACATACCCAAGACAACGCCGCCGTTCCAGGCGAGAAACCCGGCAAAGAGCGTGAGAATGATGATGTGAGGCCATATCTGCCGGAGAACTCTGGCGGGGTTGCGGAGCACCGCGACGGCAATGTTGAGTGCACATAACAGCCAGTCTGCTTTGTTAGCGGCGTGCTGCACCAGTTTAGAAGAAGCGACGTACCTTTTGGGCCCGACTGGCGAAGCGGCGGATCATGAAGCGTTCCGAGTTGCCCCTGAGCAGGTTTTACAGACCGCAGCACGTGGACGGCTTCCAACCCGCCCATGTACACGACGACCCAAAACACGTTGGTCTGCCGCATAAAGAGCGCAAAAACGCCAAAGAGAACCGTACAGATATCGCTGAGCAGACTCGGAGGCCGTGGTCCCAGTCGGTGGAGATGGGTGCGGTAGGCGACGAGAACCGCTAGCGTGGAGACCACATCCGTGTAATAGAGCGCTGAGAAGAAGAAGATGACGGGGAACAGGGCGATATTGAGACCTGTATGCAACGAGTAGAACGAGAGGTTGCGTGTGGGCTTCTTGAGCCCCCTCTCAGCCGCCCGAAACTCGATCAAGTGCCGGCATTGTGTTGCAAGCACGCCGACCCAGAGAGTTGCGAGCACGTTGTTGATACGCAGGCCGGCAGTGCTGCATCGCTCCGATATCCCGAGTTTGCGGTACGCCACCGAGACGAGGTATCTTCAGAACTTGGGGTCAGCACCGGCCACGAGACTTGGTTCAGGGGCGTGCTTACAGGCCGGGAGGGGTGGTGATTTTGTCGTCCCAGTCCCAGTACCGCCCTTCGCAATAAGCCTGGGCCTGGGGGATGTGGAAGACCTCATCCTGAGGAGCTGTTAGCGAGCCAGTCAAGTTACGGAAAAAAGAAAAAAAAAAGAAAAACGAAAAAGGGAAAGAAAAAAAAAGAGAGGATTGCTGACGAGGTATGGTTCGGGGACATATCTGTCGACAAGTGCTCCCCACCACGCTACCGCCAGAAATAGGAAAAAGAAACCGGTGGTCTTGATGACTTCTGGGCCGAATGATGAGAAAGGGAAGCGGCGGGCTGCATTGGCTTGTTTTGGGGTCGTGATTGAAACCGAGAGACCGAGAACCGCGGCGAGGACAAGACCTCGGAATGTTTCGGTCAAGGTCACACGTTGGCGAATGGCCTGCAGGGCATCCATTGCGACCGCAGTGCGATCACGCATGATGCTGGTGCTGTCGGCGAGTGGCCCGGGGATGGTCATTTGAAGTTTCCAGCTGTCAACTGTGAAGCCTCGGAGGTCCGTGCGTCAAGCGCAGGGGGATGGTCACCCTCACGGTCTCGAGGCTCTACTAGACTGCGAGGAGGCCGACAGCTTGGATGAGGATGATTTGGTAAAAGTCTCAATTCGGCGGTCTCGAAGGTCAAGGGAAATAGGAAACGGTCTTTAAAGGGCTGTCTATACGCTTTCTTTCTACACGCTTGATGTACACCCAGACTCCAGCGCCTAAAACCCTGAGAGACCAGCAACCACAGTCAACCAGAAAAAGCGAGGTTTAGAACGGCTGGACGGGGGTCAGTATCTGATACAGCGCGGTAACGGCAGGAAAACTCACGTTGTCCGAGGCGGGGATCTCATGGACGAAGCGCTGGCCGATCACCGGAATCTTCTGTGGGGAGGTCAGCAAATGCATGCAGCGCGGGAAAACTGTGGGGATGACGCACCTGGAGGATATCCTTCTGAATCCTTGGGATGCCCGAGGCATAGAAGATGACGGCAAAGAGGGCGACACCGCCAAACATGCCGCTGTTGACGGCGCTGTCGGCTGGTTAGCCATGCTCCCAACGATTCGCAACCTCCCAACACTGCAAAGGACCGCAGCCGAGGTCCGCGCACCCGCTCTTCATGGCAGGCCAACTTGGTCCGCCAGCCTGGCCTCCGCCCTGTCGCTCGTCTTGCGGAATGCGCCAAATCCCTCGCATGACGCAGGCGCAGGGCCTGACCACACCCCGACTGCCCAACTCTTGATGTGTAATGGTAGACTTACGTCCTGATCAGAGTCTTCGACGTGATGCCGGCGACGTGAGACTGGTAGAAGTACCTGAAAGCCATCAGCGCGCCGCTCGGATATTCTCCCTCTCCACGCGCAACCACGAGCACGCCGTTGTTCGTTCGCATCGCCGGCCGCTCGTGGGAAGCGAGAAGGGTGCAACGGATGCTTACTTCGGGCCGTAAGGGCTCTTGTACTCGGGATGGTACGGCGCCCGGAGAGAAGGAGTCTGGCGTGACATGTGTTAGCGGGGGGTCGTCCTCTGGGAATCGGCATCAAAAAGCCAGCGATGGGCAGCAAAACGGCTCGAGGGTTGGAACGGGTGTCTGGTGACGTACGGCGAAAGGCATCTTGACAACCGCGGCTGAAAGAGCGAGAGGCTGCTTCAATGGCTGCGAAACAATCTGGTCCGGCAAAAGATTCCAAGATTCGATGTTGCGCCTCGCGCGAGTTTCGAGCCGGACAAAGCCGGAGTGGCTGTGGCCTGAGGCAGAAATCGCTGAATCAGGAACCGATAAAGTGGCTTGCAGAATGAAATGACCCTCGGGGTGGATCTATCCTCTTGGCATCCCCACTTGCTGTCTTCAACTTTCCGTAGCTCAACTCCAACTTGCATGTGAGTGACGCATTGACGCGCGACACACGTACCGACACAATCTCTGGCCACATTACCAAACCCAGCCGTCAGAGCTGGTCCGTTCATCTATCGCATGCGTTATGCAACAGAAACCTCCGTGTCATCATTCAGCAACCATCGTTCGGTTATATAAACACAGTCTTCGCCCGCTTTTCCCTCCTGCGGCCTTCGCCTGGTCTGAATCTCCACCATCGCGACTGCTTATGCCTTCAACATGGACAAAGACATGGATGCCCGCTTCGAGCGGCTCGAGAGGGCACTCAACGCCATGATCGACAGCCTCGCAAAGAACATGCCATCAGAGAAGATCGCCGAGGATCTAGTCGCCGCCGAAAGGGACCTGCACGAGGGTTTCAAGCTCCTCGAGATACACCAGAACAACTGGGCGCGCATACAACAATTGCGGCAGGAAACCTCGCTCCTCGACACCCAAATCAAGGACATCACCGCCTCGTTATGGAACATGCGCAAGGAGTTGAAAGCGGTCCCAACAACCACCTACCCCGCGAACGGCCCAAAGTACCAATTCACCACCGCCGAACTCCTCGCCTACGCCCGCCGCATCAGCCGCAACACCCTCCCCCTCCCGGGCGTAACCAACGGCGTCGACATGAGCCCACCCCAACCTTCCACCCAGCCCACCGACCCCGAAGACTCCTTCCGCCTCCAGTCCCAACCCACCCAGACCCAAACCCCCGTCACCACAAGCTTCAACATGAGCTTCAACGGGACAGTCGGCACCCCCGGCCCGATAACAAGCGCACCCACGCCCAACACAGCTCTCGACACAACCCAAGCCCTATCCCAACAAACCGCCACCACAGCAGCCAAACCCAACACAACCGAATCCAAACTCCCCCTCCACCTCAAACCAGCCGTCAACCCCCTCCACGAGGCCGCCTTCCACCCCTGGCCAACCGAAACCCAGATCCGCTCCGGCGCGCTGGCCGCCATCCAGCGGCTGGTCGATCAGGGGATCGACCCGCGCGGCTACGACCCAGAGGAGGAAGAGCGGAAGAAGAAGGCCGAGGAACAAGCCCGCAAGGAAGCGGAGGAGAGGGCGAGGCTGGAGAGGGAGGCTGCTGAACGGCGGCTGCGCGAGGAACGGGAGCGGATGGCGAGGGAGAGGGAGAGGGAGTGGCGGGCTGAGGGAGGGGCTGGGCCTGAGAGGAGGGATAGTGTTGTTGCGGGGGCGGGGGATGCTGCTGAGAGGGCGAAGCCGAAGCAGTTTACGTTTCTTGGGGCGGATGATGATGATGATGAGGATGATGATTAGGTGGTGTTGTCTCCAGAGGCGTTGGGAGTTGAGGAGGAGGACCGTTTTGGGGAGCATGATATCCGGGGTTACCCCCCTGGTCAGTCGAGGAGCCCTTGATGCAGGTCGTAACGGAAGGGGTGCTAAAGGGGATTCTGCTGCCGACCTGCTCAGAGATAGCCACGGGCTTGTGGACGACACGGGAATCATGGCGTGGTTGAATTAGCGAACTGATAATTGGTGCTGGGTAAAGGCGTAAGGGACGGCGTTTATCTGGAGATCGGCGGCATGGTTGGGGCTTGGGACCTTCAGCATTAGGATAGGACAGTGGTACTCTTGCCACGCAGGCAAGGAATAGAGACAACCGTCCAGCGTCACGCGAATTAGACATGATGGTTATTGAGGACTGGGACGCGCAACGACCCTCTGTTGCATGGGCAGTTTCCCCCCCCCTGTATACCACTAGCCAACGAATACAAGTTTTAATATCCCAAGTCCATCCTTGAAGCGGGATTCTAGCATAATCTTTTAATGATACAAGCCCTGAAAATTTCCTCCATGCACCGTCCCTGTTGGTACACAGAATTTCTAATCCCATCCACCCCTCGAAACCAACGCTCAGTCCGGCCGGCCTCCTTTTCCGAACCCGTGGCGTCTAGTCGATCTTGATGGAAGAATAAATCTTGCGGACGAACAGCCAGCTGGCAAAGAAGCCGATCGAGCCTGCGATACACGTCAGTTCGGGTCCCTGAACACCAGCTATTAGACGACGGAAACTTACCAGTCAAAATGAAGAACAAAAACGAAATAAGCAAGCTGTACCCAATGTACAGCACGCTCCCCGCAAACCCGCCCAGCGACAGCTTGCTGACCCAGTAGATGAGGGCGTTCAAAAAGATGTAACCCGCCGTGGTGCCCGCCGCCAAGAAGGAGCGCCACTGCCAGTTGTAGTTCTCGGCGCACAGCAGGAAATAAACCATGAGCACCGTCACAGCGGCGCACGTCATGATCATCAGCCCGTAGCACAGGAATAGGAACCCAAACATGTAGTAGATCTTGCTGAACCAGATGGAGCTCATGATGAAGTAGAGCTCGACAAAGATGGCGCCAAACGGCAGCAGCCCAACGAGCAGGGCGCTGGGCACGGGCTGGAGGTAGGTCGTGACGGGCGGGATCTGGCGCGGGATTTGGTTGGTGCGGACGGGCGGCTCGATGGCGGGCGCGCGGAAGCCGAGCCACGAGCCGGCGCACGAGAGCGGCACGCTGATGATGAACCAGATGAGCACGATGACGAGCATGGTGGTGAAGGGCACGGCGCCCGACGACTGTTTGGCCCAGAGGAAGAGGTCGAGCAGGAAGAAGGTCGAGAAGACGATGCCCGGGACGAGCAGCGGCGTGAGCATGATGCAGAGCTTCCACTTGTCGCCCTGCAGCGACTTGTACATGCGCGCCGAGGTGTAGCCGCCGACGAAGCCGAGAACGGTGTAGAGGAGGATCATGATGGTGCCGAGGGAGCCGCGGTTGGAGGGGGAGAGGAAGCCGAGCAGCGCGAAGGCGATGGTGAAGCCCGTCATGACGAACAGCTGGGCCCCGTTGCCGAGAAAGACGGAGAGCAGGAGCGGGTGCGAAGGGGTGCGGAACACGTCGCCGTGGACGAGCTTCCAGCCGGAGTCTTCCTGCACACCGTCCTCCATCAGCGCCGAGGTGCCCGAAAGGTCCTCGAGGTTGAGCTGGTCGAGCCGGTTGTAGCGCGCGATATCCTTCTTCAGGGCGCGCACGAGGATCGACATGACGGTCAGGACCAGGAAGACGACGATGATGGATGAGTTGATGAGCGAGAACCAGTGGATCTTGGGGTCGTAGACGTGCAGGTACTTGTCCCAGCGTGTCGCCCAGGCGGTCGAGGAGGGGATCCAGGTGACGCTGTAAGTGAATTGGACCTTGGTGTCGCCCGCCTCGTCCAGGATGACGGGTTCCGTAACCGCATCACACGAGTCTTGGGTGATCGGACCAGTGTATTTCCTCGAGTCGGGCGAGACAATGACGCCCACGACACGGTACTGGCCGCTGCTCCCTGCAACCTCGTGGTACTCAATCTGGATATCGTAATGGTTGTTAAACTGGACATTGTTGCCATCCGCCGTCACCTGTCCCAGGAGGAAGCCGGGGTTGTAGAATTCCGTTTCCGTGAGCTCGTCCACAATCCTCTGCCCAGCCGGCAGCCCGTCCACCAACCAATTGAGGCTGATGCCGGTCTCAATTTGCTGGTTCACAAACAGCGCAGCCCCCTTTGGGTATGTCCTCTCGCAGAGTGTCTTGCAGCTTTCGTTGTGCGCCATCTTGAGCTCGAAGGGAGACGTTTTTATCCTGTCTCCGAACAGGATGCTTCCCAAACTTGCGCCGACATCCTGGGGTCCATCTGGCGGCTGGCAGAACTGGAAGAGCGGGTGGTAGTAGTCGTAGGACACGACGGAGTGTAGCATGGCGTCCGACCCTGCGACCGGCCGAATCGAGTTGACGTAGAGCGGCACTGGCTCATCCTTCTTGTATGTTGTTGGCGCGACACCGGGGAGGTAGAAGGCGGATGCGAGCTGCGGCGCGAGCAGCACCGAGGCGAGCAGCGCCCTCGCGGGCGCGTGCTGTCGTAGTTGCATGGTCGATGGAGGTTACCTGCAGAGGCGACGGTCAGAACGGTGGCTGTTATGGGCGAGATGCACGGGTTGTGTCTACCGTTCTGTCCAAGGGAAGGTCGTCGCCTGGATTCCCAAGCAGTGGGTTGTAAGCGGCTCGACTCCAAAAGGAGCTAGGTGCACTGCTGCTTCAACCCGTCCCGAGGGATCCGCGATCACAGAGAACAGATCATGCAGGTGCTGAAGCGCGGATGGCTGCAGGAGCTGTGAGCTCGGGGCTTTCAATGGGGGGTTGTTCGTGGTGTCGAATGGGCCACTGGAGTCTGAAGCTGCCAGTTGGCTTTTGATACGAGACGGGGCGCAACAAGTTGGGGGCTGCTGCGAACAAAGACTCGAGAAGTGGCTCGTGCGACGAATCCATCAATGAGGTGGCCTGCCTGTGTTGCAACTTGCGCGGCGTCGAAATTAGTGGATGGAACGGCCCCACCCTTTCAGCCAAGACTTCCATCAGCTGTCTTGGCAACAGCCTTGCAGGACCCATTAAAATGTTCTGGCGGGCCGTCAAGAATTTCCTGTGCTGCCTTCCAGAGTCCGGACTCCGGAGTCTTCCTCGACAGCATCGACAGTCGATTGCAACGACCCAACAATGGCAGCACCAGCGACTCTTCCAGCATTGCTGGATTCTTTGACAAAATCACTTACCACAACCCTCGACGTCGCACCGAAACTCGCCAATGTCGAGCTCCCAAAAGACGGCATCTCGCTCCTCGACGTCAAGAACGAGCTGCTCCTCTCGTACCTCCAGAATCTCGTCTTCCTGATCCTCCTCAAGTTGCGGCAGGCCAAGAGTTCTACACCAGAAAGCAAGGAGGATGAATTGAAGCTCGGCGACCTCGTTGTGTCCAAGTTGGTCGAGCTGAGACTGTACCTGGAAAAGGGAGCGCGCCCGCTCGAAGACAAACTTCGCTTCCAGATCGACAAGGTTCTCCGCGCAGCCGATGACGCTGAACGCAGCGCCAAGGCGGCCGAAGAAGCCACAAAGGCAAATGGGCATGGCTCCGGGTCCGAGTTTGAAAGCGATGAAGGCGACTCAGACGAGGAGGAGGGCGAGCAAGATGGTGTCGTCGACGGGCGAAAGATTGCGGATCTCCAGCACCGCCCCAACCTGTCCGGATGGCAACGACCAGCTGCTGCCGCTGCGCAAGCTGGAAAAGACAAGGACGCCTCGGGCGTCTACAGACCACCCAAGATCGCCCCTGTGGTAATGCCGACCACCGAGCGTCGCGAGAAGGGCGATCGCAAGCCGATCAAGTCGGCCACGCTCGACGAGTTCGTTGCCGACGAGATGTCGACCGCGCCGATCGCCGAGCCCAGCATCGGTACCACGATTGTCAATTTTGGCCGCAAGATCAAGACGGCCACCGAGCGCCGCAAGGAGGACGAGCGTCGCGAATACGAAGAGAGCAACTTTGTCCGTCTGCCCAAGGAGAGCAAGAAGGATCGCGCCAAGCGGGCCAAACAAGAAGGACGCAGCAGTCGGATGAACTTTGGAGGCGAGGAATGGCGGGGTCTCAGCGAGGGAGTGGACCGGATCAGCCGGTTGACACAGGGCAGGAGCTCGGGCGGCGGCACCAAAGCGCTGTTGGAGAAGAGCCGCAAGAGGGGCATCGACACGCTGGATGGTCCTCGCGGAAGTGGCGCCAACATGGGCGAGAGATTCCAGAAGCGGCTGAAGGTTCTCGAGAGCGGTCGTGGCACACGGGGCAAGGGCCGGAAAGCGTGAGGGGCCAGCCCGAGACACAATTGAATACCATTCAGAACACGGAGCCCATGTCCTTCTACATTCCAACCCTCGTTTGGTTGTTCGCGTACGACTTGGGCCAAAAGGAGGCTGCCTCTTACTCTTCGCTTCGTTTTCCTCTTCGTCTTTCTCTTATTTCTCTTATTCCCTCTCCCTTTTGCGTAAACTCTAGACTCCCATGTCCCCTTCAGCTCCCCAATTCTTCCGACTCGAAACACGTGCATGGCGGCTACAGTTGATTCGGACCGGATCGTGCCGCGAACCGTTTTCACATGCAAAGAAACCGTTAAACTGACGTCATGCGACAATCACCACGCTTGGCAGGGACAGGAGCGTCGATCTCGAGCATCGAAGCCAGAGCACTGGGCGAAGTATTTAAGTTCTACAGCTGCCGCAACTCGGAAATTGGAAGAACATCCAACATCACGCCACAAAAGACCACAATGGGGTCCCAGTCGCGGGTCTACAACCCCATCTTCCACCCCCTCCTTTTCCTCTTCCAGCTCATCCAATGGCTCCTCGACAAGGTCCTCTCCCCCAATCCCCCCGGGCCCAGCACGCGCCTCAGCCGTCCCCGTATTGCCGTCATCGGCGCGGGCATCACCGGCGTCACCAGCGCAGCGCACTGCATCGGCCACGGCTTTGACGTGACCATCTTCGAAGCCGGCGGGCCCGACGAGCTTGGCGGCATCTGGAGCCGCGTCAACAACACGTCCTCCCTCCAGATTCACTCCATCATGTACCGCTTCCACCCCTCGGTCAAATGGGAGCGCGGCTACCCCGACCGCCAGCAAATCCTCAGCCAGGTCCGCGAGCTCTGGCACCGCTACGGCCTCGAGCCGCGCACCCGCTTTCACACCAAAGTCGACCGCGTCTACCAGGACAAGCGCGGCCGGTGGGTCGTCAACGACCCCTCGCTGGGCGTCTCCGACGGCGTCATCGCCGCCGTCGGAACCTGCGGCGAGCCCAAGGTCCCGCACATGCCGGGCATGGACAGCTTCCGTGGAGAGATCCACCACTCGAGCCAGCTGACGAGCAGCGCCTGTTCCGCCAAAGACAAGACGCTGATCATCATCGGCGGGGGCGCGAGCGCCGTCGAGGCGCTCGAGTTTGCGCACGAGGAAGGGGCAAAGAAGATTTACATCCTCGCGCGCAGCGACAAGTGGATCATTCCGAGGAACCCGATCTGGAACATGCTGCTGGCGCTGAACATTTTCGGGCAGGAGACGTTTCTGAGCTGGATCCCCGAGCTGTTGCTGCGCAAGATGTTTTACCGCGACCTGGAGGACCTGGCGCCGGCGAACAAGGGCATCTTCACCGACACGCCCATGGTCAACTCGGATGTGATGGAGAAGCTGCGGTCGAAGCGGGCTGAGTGGATTCGTTGTGACATCGAGGGGTTTACCGAGCGCGGGGTGAAGATCAACCGGCGGGCGAAGGGGGTTCCGCCCGGCGGCCCGGGGCAGAAGGATGAGATTGAGGGAGACGTGGTGGTCATGGCGACGGGGTTCTCAAGGCCCAAGCTGGATTTCTTGTCGAAATCGTGCTTTGAGAAGCCGTACGACCCGCCGAATTGGTATCTCCAGACCTTCCCGCCGAATCACCCCTCCATCTCGTGCATCAACTGCACCTACATGAACGCCATTGGGACGGTGGGGAACTGGCACATTGGCATCTACACCAGGATTCTACTGATGTTTTTGATCGATCCGCTGACCCGGCCGAGCCCCTTCTGGATGAGGCGGTGGATTGACATGACGAGGGTGCTGAAGATGGCCTCGCCTGTGGGACCGTTCGAGTTCTTCACCTATCTCGAGCTGGTGTGGTGGTTTGCTTTTTCCGTGGCGTTTAACCCGTTCCGGTGGAAGTGGGCGTTCTTTGTCTTCTTTGGCCTGGGCTTCATGCTGCCGAGGCACGTGGTGACGGCCGAGGACAGAATCCGCAATGGGCTGGGTGTGCGCAATGAGGCGGGCAATGGTGAGGATGTCGGCATGAGTCTGTGAGTTGGGGGAGGCGGAGGTAGCCTCGAGATGGGCGCGGTGACAGGGTCAAGCAGGGACCGGGCAAAGGTTACGGAGAAAAGTCCGCAGGTTCGGAACAAATGTAGTAAGCCGAATCAACGAATTCGGTTCATACAGTTCAAACCGGGTTTGTTTTTTCGCGCAGCACAACAGGGCATCGGACATTGACCGTGCTTCCCTCTGTTGAACTAGCAACAGTCAGAGGCACGGTGATCACGAAGAACAAGCCGAATTGAAGTGGTTTGAAGGCACAGAACAGAGCTCAATTGATGATTCTAACAGAGTGTTCTAGATGCGTAAGAACAGAGGAACCGAGAGTGTTGGGGCATGCCAAATACTGTCACGGGATTCCCCGCTCCTATGGTCATGGTCATGTCATATGTTTTGTTATGATCGTGCACACGCATCACAGGCT
>JAMAKQ010000158.1:0-41564 GCA_023628475.1 Chaetomiaceae sp. PF1801
TAGCAGTTTGGAGTGGTGAGGTCGGGAAAAGTGTCCCGGTCAATGGGGTGTCCCGCTCAATGGTGGACCACGTTATACTTTTCCTCCTCTCTATTTAAAAGAGAAAAAGAAAAAGAAAGAACAAGAAAGAATAAAAATAAAAAAGGAAAAATAAAAAAAGAAAAGAAAATAAGAGAGAAAAGAAAAGAAAGAAAAAAGAAAAAGAAAGAAAGAAAAAAAAGAAAAAAAGGAAAAAAAAGAAGAAAAAGAAAAGAAGAAGAAGGAGATAATAGAAGAAGAAGAAGAGTAGGAGGGAAGAAAAGTTAAAAAGGAGAATAAAAAGGAAGATAAAAAGGAAATACCTAGAGAAAGTAATTACTCCTTTTAGCCTAAGTCTTGCGCGATTGTTTAGTCTGGTTGAAGATGATAGAAATGGAAGTTGAAAGTACCGACTCTAAGTTCTTTCCTCGACGGGAACTCAAACATGCTGCTTGCCGTACCTTCCTTGACTTGCCTAGTAATCCGAATTTGGAAAGCATTCTCTGGTGATCCGGTTGCTGTGAGCAAGAGCATGAGGCGCGCCCCTTAAAAAACTCCCGTCGTCAACAGAATCCAAACATCTGCAAACCTTCAACATTCAACTTCCATTATCAAGGACAAGGAGCTGTTACCACTACTTAGATTAGACCCCAATTCAAACGATATTTTCATTCTGCAACACCAACGATGGCCCGGGACAACTCGGAGCGCACGCCTTCCCCGGGGCCGTCGACCCCGAGACCGACCGGCCGCAACCTGCGCCCGCTATTACCGAGACCAGTCGATCCGCCTTCCCCAGGCCCGTCGATCGATCCCAACCCGACCCGGAGACCGACCGGCCGCAACTTGCGCCCGCTATTGCCGAGACCAGTCGATCCGCGCACACTCCCGCCCCCGAGCACGCCTCCCAACCGCCCGCTGCCGCTGCGGCCAGACGAACAGGATCCCACCCCCACCATGGAGACGGTCACCCAGCCGGGCATCACGACCGTGCAGCCCCCGCCCAACCTCAAAGCCCGCATCAAGGAGTCCTACGACGCCATCGCGTCAGACTACGACCGCTGGACGCTGATGCACCGCAACCAACGCCTCAACTACGCCACCCGGTTCATCCAGCTCCTCGCCGAGGCCTCCGAGCGCAGGCTCAAAGAAGCCGAAGCCGCGCGGCGGCGGCAGGCACAGCCACGGGAACAGGAGCGCAACGGCACCTCGCACATCAACCCCCTCAAGGGCAAGCACGCGCTCGACGTGGGCTGCGGCTCCGGGATCCCCGTGGTCGAGGTGCTCCTGTCTAAGGATATGGACGTGACCGGCGCGGACATCTCGAGCACGCAGATCGCCATGGCGAAGAACCATTTCCCCAATTCGATGAGCAGGTCGCGGATTGCGTGGGTCGAGGGGGACATGATGGACCTGCGGTACCCGCCCGGCATGTTCGACGCCATTGTCGCCGTGTACAGTCTGGTTCACCTGCCGCGGGAGGAGCAGACTGTGTTCTTGCACCGGATGGTCATGTGGCTGAAGCCCGGCGGGATGATGATGGTGAACTTTTCCCAGGAGGAGTTGGAGGGCCTGGTGGTGGACCACTGGCTGCGTCACGAGAAGGGGTGGATGTACTGGAGCGGCTGGGGCGAGGAGAAGACGATGCAGATCATTGAGGGGTTTGAGGACATGGAGGTGCTGTTCAAGGAGGTGACGGAGCAGAATGACCAGCAGGATGCCACGTTTGTGTGGGTGATTGCCAAGAAGAAGGAGGATGCTGTGATGCCGGCACTGCCAGAAGCGGCAGAAGCGGTCGAGGCCTAAGCTGGTGGTTGGTTGTTGGTTCATCGTGGATTCAGAGGAGGATACTTTATTGCATCTTTAGGTTGGTGAGCTAGTGTGATCAGTGGCCTCGAGTGATAGAAGACTGGAATTCAAACAGCTATTAATCATCCTCCCTCCTCGGTTGGCATCCAAGGGGTGTTCTCCTATCTCATGTGATTGGCACCAAGAGTCCTCCCAGAAGACCCTTTCCCCTCCAACCTCAGAAGCTTCCTCAACCCCTGTTTCCCCCCCCCCCCCCCCCGGCCCTCTATCCCCCCAACCGCCCCCCAGAGGAACTCTCTTATGCATGGCAGGATCAACAAGAGGCAGCCGGGGGAGGCCCGAGAATTTGGCCGGCCACATGCAGGATGCAAGCCGGACTGGATCATGCATGATTTGTGTGCGAGAGGCCGAGCGACGATGTGACGTTGAGGACCAACCTGATGCCACTGTAGTAGCTGATTCTCAAGGGCATGTGAGAACGCTCAGGGCTGATGGGCTGGAGAGTGGAAGGTGACTTTGAGATTATTGAATGTTGACTCTAAAATGTCTCGGCCTTGACCTTGTGGACATGGCACGTTGGGATTGCTGGTGTTATTGCGCTGTAAGGGGCCGCCTGATGACCTAAACTGGCCCTGCAAATGAGGGCTCATGGCCAATGTCAGGGGCCATCCAGTGAAGAGTCCCGAGGCAAGGGGCCCGAGGTCAGGGGCACAGCTCTTGGGGGCGGGAAGGATGGCCATTGGCTGCCGTCTAAGACAGCTTCCCGAATGGTATTTCCCCCGCCGAAAAAGGGGTCAAGGGATTTTGCAGCTTCTAGTGATGCATTGCAGACGGTCACAGACGCCACATGGCAGACGGCAGCTGAAGATGTCCACTACATTAGGGGTCTCCCCCCGCCGGCCGCGACTGCCACCGTCGTGGGCCGCTCGCCCAAGACCCTACCTGACCTCAGGTCGCCCTTCCCCAACAAGCCTGATAACTCCCATACCGCGTAGTGATGAGAGCCCTCAGCATGCTGGCCGTTCTGGCCAGCTCGGCATGGCTCCTCGTGCGCGGGCAGACGGACGACGTGTGCAAGGCCCAAGACCGCACCTACAGCACCGAGACCATGCCCGCCGGCACGCACCAGCCCTACGACAAGCTGAACCCCGTGGTGGGCGTGCTGAGCACAAAGTTCTACATCACCGTCGTCAACCTCACGCCGCACCGCTTCAGGCTGGACGGCACCCATTTCTACCAGATGGACATCTTTGACTTTGGAGACGTCCCCCAAGGCCGGGCCCGGCAGAACGCCGTCAAGTACCGCGGGACGTGGCACACGGGAGACGACGCCGGCGAGGCATACTACCGCATTGACGGCGCCGACAAGCAGTTTGCCCTGCGCGTCAAGTCCTACGTCCCCAGCTCGGACCCTCGAAGAGTTGTCCTGGACCTCAGCGGTATGGGCCTGGGCCAGCGCGAGTACGTGTACCCCGGCGGAGACACGGCCGTCTCGCTGGTCATCACGGGGAGCAGCCGCTTTGGCTTCCAGGCGTCGCTCCGGCACGGGTCTGGCAACTGGATGCGCAACATGTACGACGTGATCCGCGACCGGCCGGTGCGTCACATCATCATGCCCGGCACGCACGACGCGGGCATGAGCCGGATCACGGACAAGATGGTCAGCATCGGCAGCGAGGAGAACACGCAGAACCAGGGCATCAACATCTACGACCAGCTGCGCGCCGGGTCGCGCTGGTTCGACCTCCGCGTGGGCTCCATCCACGCCAACGACGATGCCAGTCGCAACACCGGCTTCTGGGTCATGCACGTTAACGACGAGATGGCCAGCATCGCCATCGGCAACACGGGCGAGTCCCTGGACGACGTCATTGCCGAGATCAACCGCTTCACGTCCGAGAACCCGGGCGAGATCATCTTCTTCACCATGCGCTACCTCGTGGGCCGGTACGAAGTCCCCGACCGCGGGCCCATCTTGTGGAACACCGCAATCGTCAACGACTTCTTCTCCAAGCTGCGGGCCATCCACAACCGCTGCCTCAACCTAGACACGAGCACAGGCTTCCAAAATCACCCGGCGTCCTACTTCATGGACCACAACGAAGGCAAGGGCTGCGTCATCCTGCTCCTCAACGGCCACCTCGACGGCGCCGGCGTGCCCCGCGAATCCCCCGCCGACGGCATCTACGACATCAGCCGCATGTCCATTCAAGACCACTGGTCCAACAAGATGCAGGCGAGCGATATGGCGCCGGACCAGGTCAGCAACTGGCGCGCCTTCACGCGGGGCGGGGGCTCCTCCGACTACGGCAGCTTCATGATCGCCCAGTGGCTCGTGACGCCCGACGCCGTGGCCGCGACGGCATACACGCTGCAGAACTTTGCCATCCAGCCGACCAATCCGTCGCTGTACTGGGCGGGCGTCAACGGCATGGACCCGGAGCACTGGCCCAACGTGTTTCTTGTCGACTACATTGGGGTTCAGCAGCGGGATCAGTGGGCTTGGGATCGGTTGAGTGCGGAGTTGTACACTCTGGCCGTGGGCATGAACCTGTACATGGCGAGCGAGAACTGTGATGTCAATAAGAGGAGGAGTCCGTTGCTTAGGAGGGACGGGGTGGCGCTGGAGGAGAGGGCGGAGGGGCAGTGGAACGGCATCATCTTTGCTAATGGCACCACGGTGGACCACCCGCCGCCGACGCTGCATCCGGGGAGAGTTGAGATACTGAGGAATGGGACTGTCTTTGGTAATGGTACGGTGCTGGAGCGGAGCATGCCGAACCCCTGGCTGTAGGAGCAGCCATGGCGGGAGGTGTGTTGGGTGACAGCAGGATACCCCTGAATCTCTAGTCAGTAGTATATCAGCGTTGTCAAAGCAAGTCTTCATCACATCCATCCTCTATTTGGTGGCCGGTGCAGTCCCCGCCCCGACCTGTCCGAGTTCCACTTCACGCAGCCACAGCAGGAGATGGTGCAGGACTCAACCACTGAGTCCCATCATCAAGTATCCAACACACCTAACTCAGTCCTGCTCAGCCCTGGGCTGCCGCCCACTCGGCCCAGCGGTCCCCCTTCCATCCACATCCTCCCCCCTCCTCCTCGCATCCATGACCTGCTTTCTAGCCGCCGCCTGTTGCTGCTTCTTTCTGTTCACCACTTGTGTCAGCACCCCCTTCTCTTCCTTACTCAAGGGAAACTCACCTCTCCAAACCAGCCTCATTAGGCTCAAGACTAACCTCTCCCCTTCCCCTTCCATGCAACCCCTGCCACCCACCATTCCCACTCCCATTCCCTCCCTCACCACCCGCATGCTGCCCAAACCTTCCAGAGTCAGGGTGCTGCGTCCCCCTCTTAACCCTCATAGCCTCCGCAACCTTCCCTTCACCATACGTCTCCAGCTTCCCATCAGCATCCACATTCTCATTCTGCCTCTCCACCACAGCCGGGTTACGCGCATCTTCTAGATCAACATATCTCGTCGCCCGCGCCTCTTTCTCATCCACCGGCCCCGACGAGCGAACACCGCGCTCTAGGGGCGTCGGTTGGCCGCCTTCTTTTCCATCTCCTCCTCCTCCTGATGTTGTTTTGGTGGTATTCCCCGAGTAGGGACTCGGATCCTGACGGTTGGCAGGAGTTTGACTCTGGTGATGAGGGCTCATGGGCGCGAAGCGGGCCTGGAGGTAGTCGCCTCCGATGGCGTTGCCGTGTTCCGGGCCGGCCGAGATGGGGGTGTCGGCCACGGCGAACTCGGAAAGATTGCGGATTGGGTCGGGTTTGCTTGGGGGGTTCTTGTTTGCACCGGGTGTGGGGGTTTGCGGTGGCATTGTGATGGTTTGAGGGGCGTTGTTGTGGAAGTTTCAAGTGTGTTGTGTTGCCGGGTAAGTTTGGCAGAGAAAAATGGTTTGCTAGTTGTTGTTGAACGGGCTTGAATCAGTGGTAATCGGTCAACGCATTTCTGTGATGGGAAGATTAAAAGAGGAAACTGGGGTTGGATGGCGACATGGAGGACTGGTCGATCAATGACGTAGAGGGGCCACGCGAGTCAACAGAGCAACAACCGGGACACGGCTCTGCTCTCCAAACCCAGATGCACGTGTGTGTGCGATATTTCGGATAAATATGTCATGGCTCAACATCTGTGAGCTGATCAGCTGTATGACGTGGGAAATTGGCAAAACCAGCGAAGCTCAGACGTACCTTGATGTCACCTCTGAAGCGAACGGATGACCCTGAAAGTCTGAGCCAAAAGCTTAACCAGACTTCGGACCACGAGATGCCAACAGAATGGTACAGTTCAACCCTTGTTTGTTTGTTAGCACGGCACATCAGGGGTATTGATCATTAACTATACTCTCCCTCCCCTCTATTTTTAAAGAGAAAAGAAAGAAAGGCAAAAAAAGAAGAAGAGGAGGAAAAGGAAGAAGAAGAAGAAGAGGGAAAGGAAGAGGAGAAAGAAGGAAGAAGAAGAAAAGAAGGAGAGGAAGAGGAAGAGGAAGAGGAAGAGGAAGAGGAAGAGGAAGAGGAAGAGGAAGAGGAAGAGGAAGAAGAAGAGGAAGAGGAAGAGGAAGAGGAAGAGGAAGAGGAAGAGGAAGAGGAAGAGGAAGAGGAAGAGGAAGAGGAAGAGGGAGAGGGAAAGGACGATGAAAAGACGAAAAAGGAAGATAAAAAGGAAATGGAGAAAGGCTCTCTTTAGTTTTTTACGTAAGTCGCGCGCTAATAAAACTAGGGTTGGACTGTATTGCTGCGAGTCCCATGGAGAGCGAATTCACGTTACGAAACACCAAGTCAAAGAAACCAAGATACCGTTGCCCACGTCTATGTTGTATCCTCTGGTCTAATATACCCATACGGCTCAAAACCTCCAGATCCAGCTTTCGGGATGCAGCCCCGCAGCGACGAAGAGAGAGGACAACAGAAGGCAAAGGAACGAAAGAAGCCCAATAACCACGTAGATGCGCTACTACCCAGCAAATGAACCGAGATGCAATTACATCCTCCACCTCCACCCCCAAATTATTTCCAGCTAGCTGCTTAGAACAGAGCAAAGACACCGGCGACGAGGGCCAGGCTGGCAACGGCGGCCGCAGAGAGGCCCTTGCCCATGCCCGCGGCGTTGCCAGTCGGAACCGGGCTCAACGACTGGGTGCTGCTGCCGCTGCTGCTGCCACTGCCGCTGCTGCTGCCGGATCCGGCCGTGGTGCCAGCGCTGGTGCCGCTGGTGCCGCTGCTGCCGCTACTGCCGCTCGGACTAGAGACACCGGTGCCGGTGGCGGAGGGCGAGCCGGAGGTGGCCGTGGCGGTCGGAGTGTCGAACTTGGTCGGGCAGGTGAGGTCAAACAGCGGCGTGGTCGAGAGGTTGCTGGTGATGGCAAACTTCATGGTGTTGTCCGGGTTCGAGTCGCGCAGGTTGTACCAGAAGGTGGGCACCTTGTTGAAGAGCTGGCGGCAGCCGACCTCGTCCCAGTAGTACTTGGCGTTCTCGGTGCTGGCGACGGCCTGGTCCCAGTTGGGGCCCGTCGACGGCCAGCCCGTCTCGGTCACCCAGATGGGCTTGCTGCCGGCGACGCCCTTGACGGCGTTGAAGGCGCGGTCGAAGAGGGTGCCCGAGTTCTTGATGTCGTTACCCTTGCCGTTCTCGTAGTAAGGGTACTCGTCCACGCCGACCCAGTCGACGGCGTCGAGCACGGCCTTGTTGGAGCTGTTGGTCCAGGCATCCCACGTGTCGACGTGGCCAATGGGGACGCTGCCCAGGGCCGAGTTGGCGAAAGTCTTCTTGTACTGGTTGATGAAGTTGACAATCACGTTGGGGCCAGCACCGACGCCGGCCTTGTTGATGATGCCCGTCTCGGAGACGCGGTACAGATCCTCGCTGCCGATCGACATGCCGATGACGAGGTCGGTGAACTTGCTGCCGTACTTCTCCACAGCCTTCTTCAGGGCGCTGAGCTCCTTGTCGATGTTGTCGGTGCCCGAGGTCCAGATGCCGAGCAGCAGCTTCGTGTTGGTATCGATGGCAGCCTCGAAGGCCTGGATGGGGTCATCCTGCGAGTAGGCCTGGATATTGGTGTAGAGGCGCACGGCGTTGAAGGTGCCCGGGGCGTTCTGGAGGCCCTGGGCCGTCTTGAACTCGGCTTCGAAGTCGGCCTTGAACTTAGCGGAGCGGTCGGCGAGGGTGGCGCCCGAGTTGAAGCCGAGGTAGTTCTCGGCCGACGCGCCCGAGGCGAGGGCGGCGGCGGCGAGAGCCTTGGTGGGACGCATCTTGATGTTGTAGAAGGTATTGAGGGTCGCGGATGGGAGCTGACTTGGCAAACTTGGCGTTTGCGTCACGAAAGCAAGCAGTCGTCGGGGGAAAGAGTGTTCGAGAGTAGCGTAGATTGTAGAAGAAAGAGCGTGAGAAATAAATGCGAAAGACAAAATCGCAAGAATGGGTAGGAATGAGCGTCGGCGTCACACAAGGACGGTTGGTAGCAGGTGATGGGGGAAAGAAAAGAGAGAATCGGTCACGGCGTGGCCTCGGAAGCTTTGAGGTCTTGAGACAGAAACGAACGGCGGGTCGAGAAATCACTGGCAGCGATGGGACCTGAATTCTCCAGGGTGGCGACCCCGGTCGGCTGCAAGGGCGGGTCGGCCGGGAGAGGAAAGCACAGCCTCAGGACCGCTTGGCGCGCCGATCAACTGGGCGCGGTCACGAATAAAGTTGCACCTCAAAAATGCAGCTCGCTCATCAACAAAGTGCATCGGGAATCCTCGTCCTTGCAAGCGCCTGCTGTGTAGACTCGACAACAGTTGATACTGGTGCCTGCAATGCCACAGGCTGCTGTGTTCCTGGACAGCTCCCCTCTCCAAGGCATCCTTCTCGGAATTGGGCTCGTATTGAAGCTGATGGGCTCGTTCCACCCGTGGACAGCACTTTCGTCCAAATTCCCTCCTGAACAGGGTCCCGCTCACTGCAAACCTGGCATGGCGGGCATGGCCAAGTCGCGCCCTGGCAGCCCCGCAGCTGCCCCTGGTTTTGGAGCAAGGGGCGCCAGGGGCACACAACAAACGACCACTCAGCGGGAGAGCCAGAAGAAGCAGATGACCGCATCTTTCTTTGAGAGACCCACTCGGAGTTTCAAGCTTCAACGGTTCCCACCCATCAAGCATCTCGGAAGCAGCACCGCCAGAGCCTAACGCCGCAGTGCATCAACATCGCACTCGTCGATTCTTACAGAAGACAAAGCGGAAGTCCGGCGTTTGTGTGAGGTTTGACAAGCAACTGGCTGCCGGGCCGTTGGCCAATTTGAACAGACCCGATGAGACGACCACCAATCCCGACCAGGTAGCGACCCCAGGGCCTTAGCAATATTCGCTTTCATTGCACAAGGAAATTGTTACTTGGGGGTTCTGGTCTGTGCGTTTTTTCTAGACAGCTCCCTCTAAAGAGGGGGTAAAACAATTGTAGGACACTTCAAGTGCAACCACACTACTTTTCCTATACAAACTAACTCTCTTTAACACATCGCTTATCTACTATTCCTACCTATACCACAATATTACCTTGATTTTTAAGTAAGTTAGACTATTTATAATATATCTAGAGCCCTATTTCCTAATTACGGTTAATTATAGTGCTAACGAAGCCCTCTAATACCTACTAATCTCCCCCCTAATACACGCCCTAATACGCGCCCCGACGCGCTTATAACTATAGAACCTACAACCCCTAACGCTGGTTTAAACGCTATGCGCGCTATTATTCGAAGCGAAGAGCATGCGCGTAGTACCTAAAGAAGTCCTCTAACTATTTAGAAGGTAGTAGAGCTATTTAGAGCGAGTAGATCTACCGTTTATCGCTACCTTTAGTCTCTTAAGAAGACGGGGATGCTAGTGGAATTACTACGCGGTGTAGGACGACTCTGACCGCTTATATACGCCGAGGAGGATGCTCTATATACCTATATTATCTTCTACTTCTATAGGCGCTTTCTCGCTATACCCGCTATAATCGTTAAGGCCGCTAATAGACTATAAATAGCGCGTAGTATTACTAAGCTATTAAACTACCGCTAGTATACCCGCTTCGTTAAGGATAACCTAGATCTTAAAGTATCGATATATACTGCTATTAACATTAAACGTCGCCTATTCGAGTTAAGCTACGAATTTATTACTAAGTGGTTCGACTAGTATAAAGCTATACTTAAGGAATTCGATATATAGCGTACCGATATCTAGAACGTAGATAAAGTAGGTACCTAGATTAGTGTAGTTCGTAGTAGTACCTTTAAGGTTGTAGTACTATAGAAGCTCCTTAATGAGAAGGTATAACTAACTAGCTATTTCCTTTAGTAATATCTACTAACTCTAGTATAGCCTAAAGTCTATAACCTAGCAAATAGGGAGTTATATACTTTTATAGCGTTTGTTAGTACCGTTAGCGAAAGGATCCTTTTATACTATATCTTTAAAATAGACTTTACTAAAGAGTTCTTTAATAACGACCTCGATAATACTATCCGCTTTACTAAGTCGCCTATAGGGTTCTTAAGTACTAAGCTTACCGCCAACTAGCTTAGGCTCTTTAATTGCTACTCCTTTAAATAGTCCTCTTCCTTTAAGTGCCTTAGTTATAGCTTCGAAGATTAGTTTAGTGTTAATAAGTATAAGGTAGATTTAATAGAGTACTAGAAGCTAAAGTACGTATCCTAGTATAGGCTTTACAATTAGTAAGATAACAAACGTATATTCTATATCTTTATTATCGATAGCTTTAGTAGTTACTATAACCTAGTTATCTACAAATATACTAAGGTATTCGATATTAAGATTATAGCCCTTTCTAGCTACGCTATATACGTTATATAGCTACTCGACGTCGCTATATTCTCGCCCTTTAAAGATATATACTAGAAGCTTTTACGCGAATTTATAGAGGAAGGGGCGCTCTCCTTTACTAGGGTCGACTTTATTAGAGGTCTAAAGCGTATATAGGATGCGAGTATAACCGTCTATATTATTATAAATAGCTTCGAAGATACTAGCCTCTACCCCGTTAAACGCGAGTACGTTATTAAGTAACTAAAGTAAAAGCGACTTAAGGAAATGTAGCTTATACTACCTAGCCTTATATTAAAGTTTAAGCGGTTAGACGTTACTATCTAGATTATATAATACATCTTATTCAAGTACCTTTATATAATAAGTTCCCTAACGTATAAATAGTTTAAGGAAGTCGAAACTACTACTAGGGAGGTAGTATTATACTACAACTATATTTAGAGGCGTAACGAGGTAGACTATGATAGGGAAGAGAGAGTTAGTAAGAAGATATACCGCTATATATATAAGATTAATAAAGACGATAGTAAACTTAGTATCTTAAAGTAAGAACTTACTAAGCGGGCTATATAGAGAGCTTATAAGGAATATACTAAAGAGAGGAAGAAGTAATGTGAGAGACGAGCGCACACTTAGGCGAGGCACGAGGGCGCTGCCAATGGGACTCAATTCTGCTAATCACAAGATGGGGAGAAAAGGAAGAGAAGCTGGAAGAGCTCTCGCGATGCAGAGGTTAAATGCCAGGGCAGGTGGGGCACGCGCGAGCAAGGCAGACGCGCACCTCAACGGCAGGTGCCGTCACAAGTAACTTAAGTTTATTAAAGTGTAGAATAATAAGACTATTGCTACTTTATATAAGTAGTAGTAGTAAGACCCTAATAGTAAAGGTAAGGTCTTTTAGAAGGACTACCTCGAATAATATAAATAGACCTAACAAGACTCTATCCTAGTTAATAACGAAGATATTTTCGTTCTTCTAAGATAGCTATTAGTACGTAAAGATAGCTTCGAAATAGACCTTACGCCTTTTAACCTCCTACTAACTATTCTAAGCTACCTAGCTAAGATATTAGCCTAGCCGCTTCAGGAACTAACTATACCTAACAACTATAAAAACACTAATAATAATGACGACGATAATGATAACGATCTCGATATTATTCTCGATAGGCTAATTGATAGTGCTAGTTGTGACGGCCCGGCCAGCGGTTCGGTTCCCAGGACCCACTTTTGGCCGTCACATGACTGGCACCCAATCAGAGCCGAGCTGGGAATTGTGGGGCCAGCCCTCAAAAGCCCTGCCCACTAGAGTTGTCGCACCGATTTCTCCTTTCTTCTGTACAGTTGATTGTCTTCAGTTCAATAGATCTACTGGCTAAAGGCTCGCCCTTTGCATGCAGTGACTTGCCGTAACACTAGTATTGTAAGGCGTATAGCCGCGTTACCCCCAATGCTATTGGCTAAACCCCCCTAGGTACTAGCATCCCTAGCCGCCCTAGCTACTCTAGCTACGCCTTTACCTTCCCCTTCTAATAACGAGGATACTACTTAAACACTAGCGAAGACGACGACGATAAGGTTGGCGATAGTATTGAGCGAGAGCTCGAGAGAATGGTCGATGTAGTAGCTATAGAGTAGGTTGCTCCTATAGTTGCTCTCGTAGTTGCTCCTAGCCTAGTAGCATTAGTTGCTCCTAGTTAACTGTATATAACTAGCTACTAACGTATAAAGCAAGACTTTAAGAGGCTTAGAGCCTAGAGCCGCTTAAATACAGCTAAATAAGCTGTAAAAAGTAGTTATTTATTGTATAGTATAGTTAGTAATAGAGGGTCTTTAAGGGGGGGTCTTTAGGGGTCGTTTCTAGTTAGGGCCGTATGCTATTTGGACCGAGTTATATAAACTACTATGTATTTAGACTATTTCCGCTGTAATAATGCATTTGTACAGTTCTGAATAGCTTCAACTACGATGCGTCGCCCTAGTGTAGTGGGTGTAAGTGTTCGTTGTGGACATATATACTGTAAAATTGGGTGCAGAAGTGTCCTACAATTGTTTTACCCCCTCTTTAGAGGGGGCTGTCTGGAAAAAACGCACAGACCAGAACCCCCAAGTAATGAAAACGAGCCCAATCCACCTGGCCTGGGATTCTCGAAACGAAACACAAAACAACGGCCATCTTTGTTGCCAATTACCTATTCCAGGCCTGGCATCATCCACCCTGCAATGGTCTCGCTTTCCCAAAGGAGTCTGTCCACAATGGGCGAAAGTGTCGAATTTCATTTCGCCTCGCGGAGGTTCGAGAAGCCCCTTACTGTTGGCCCCTGAGCGGG
This sequence comes from Chaetomiaceae sp. PF1801, assembly GCA_023628475.1. NCBI lineage: Eukaryota > Fungi > Ascomycota > Sordariomycetes > Sordariales > Chaetomiaceae > Chaetomiaceae sp. PF1801. The sequence continues at coordinate 12,978 of JAMAKQ010000158.1, forward strand.
TTTGTTGACTCCCTGCCTCAGACGGCTAGCCAGCTCGAGCTCTTTCCGCCGCTCAACTCAGCGTCACAAAACCGGCGCAGATTTTACCAACAGACTGTGGTTCTATCGAGATTCGAAGAATGACTGCCTCAGGAAAGTTAAGTGTCCCTCGGCTGAGCGCCCATTCCATCCGATCCAGCAGATAACTCCCCGATCCTCACTGCTTCTTCCATTGAGAGGCAGCTATCTCGACCTTGTACTCTCCTTTGTTCTCAACATGGTCAAAATCGTGGAAGTGAGACTATCAGGGAAGGAAAGAGAACCTATCACAATGCCCTGCCTTTGTAAGGGAGGACGACTACCTAACCTCGATGTTCGTCTAGTACCGAAACTGAGGCATCTCGAGGATGCGGTATATACCTAAGTTGCCTCATCTCTCGCCCAGAGATGGTTTCAACACCCAGTCATCCCAACCCACTATACAATTCCACCCTGGTTTGTTTGTTAGCGTATAACTTACAGTAGCCCAAAAGAAGGGTATCTTCTTTCTCTTTTTCCCCTCTTTTAAAGAAAAGCGTTAATGGTTTAAGTATTTGTACCGCTCTAACGAACAAACCAAGGTTGAACTGTACTGGTACCAAGCGAACTGAACTCCTCAAACAACAAACATGGACATGGACCCAGCCAAGCTAGGTACACCAGCTCATCATTCGCCCCGAGACCTGGACAGGCAGAAACCCATCCGGCTTCCCGCGGCCCATCTACGCCGGCGAAGTCCACCCCGACTCCCGCCCCCGCTTCTGGCGATGCTGCCACTGCTCACACAGACCATGCCGTGCATACCAGAACAAGACAGCTTCTTCCGCCCCAACGAAGACACTCCCATCGGACACGACTCGGAGCTTTGCTGCGCCGGCTGCTCCCGGCCGCGCTGCCTGCACTGCATCTACCTCGACGCCAACCGCAACCCCGTCCTGACAGTCGGCGGCAAGAACCTCCGCCCGGACTGGTCCCACCCGGCGGGCTGGCCCTGCTGTGTCTGCACGACAAGCCACATGGCTCAGGCCCCTCCTCAAGTGACACAGGGCGAGAGCAGCGGCAGCAACCCGCCCACTCCACACGTCGTGGTGCACTTCCAAGTCGGCGAGCACCGCAGGCAGAGGCTACTCGCTCACAAATGCAACCCGCACGCCACGGGCGGAGGCTCCTGCGGCCACGCCGTCTGTGCGTGGTGCTGCATCCTCAACCGGTACGGCGAAGTCCTTGGTCCTCGGCCACTGCTGCGGGCCGGACACGGTCCAGCCCGTGTCGTACGGCCCGCTGTACCTTCACTCGCGCGTGTGTTCCCACTACTACATGTACGCGTGGGAGGTGTTCGATGAGCGGACGGGTGAGTGGAATGCTACTCCTGACCCTGAGCAGTGCAAAGCTGGCGAGGAGCGGACGATGGATTGGGTGGGGGGAATTTTGTGGCCTGCGACGAAAGAGGATATGCAGCGCGAAAAGATTGTGGAGGGGATGCAGCAGTGGGTGAGGGAGTTTAAAATGGCCGTTCTGGGTGTTGGTAAAGTCAGGGTTCGTGATGAGGGTCAGGGGTAGAAGGGAGCTCGAGTAAGAGCCACAGGTAGGAGACACCAACTCGACCTTAGTATTGCTTCTTGGATATATCGGCGTGTAGTCGAGTCAACAAAGACCAAGTTCTCTATCAATCTACCTTAATTCTATGTTGTTCCCACCCACCAGCCCGTTTCTTTGATTGCCATCACAGTGAGTTGTTGCCAGGGGTTGAGAAGGGGTGGATCTCACCTCCACAGTCCGGCAAAAAGATGCAAAAACATACAACACCGGGGATTCGCTGGTCGTCACCGACCCAACTACTAGTCCGGCGGTCAGTAGCTTATCTAGGGGAGAGCAGACGGGATCCCGAGTTCTCTACTGCCTATGGTCGTATGTGCTCGGAAAGATGGAGAGGACTGCATAAGAAGGGCCGGGGACGGTGACGGTGCAGCTGCACACCAGACTATCCATGCACGAGATGACGGCCCCGAGATTCGGTGTAGGTTATTAGTATTCGTAGATCCTACGAGAAAATCCAACACGGGGTATTGCCAGCCAAAAGAACCTGTCCCAAGGGGCTATCAAACGAAAACATGCAGCAGAACCACAACCCCCAGACTCGAGATCAGCCCCAGTCCGCTCCAAGAACGTCTCAGACTCGCCGAACTCGCTGAACCCCCAGACGTAGGCCTCGGCGTACTCTGAGAAGTTGTCCCCGAGGCTTGAGGCCCCACAGTGGCAGTAGCAACAGCACCTCCATTGACGTTGTCGATACCCGAACTGGGAGCCAGTGTGCTGCTCCCCGCCGAGTCCGCGGATTCCGTCAAACCACACGTGCCCGTCACGGCCGACAGGTCCTGCACGCTGTTCAAGGCAGCCGGGGACGAGCCGCAGTTGGCCGCTTGGCTCATCCAAATGGAACTCGTTTCCAGGTCAAAGACGGCTAGACATCCTCGTTAGTGCCGAAGGGTAACCGTTGGGATGGATGGAGGGAGACATACTGTAAGCCGACCGCAGGAATGTATCGCCCAGCAGCGTAAACTTCTCGCTGGCCATGATGCCGAGAAAACAAGCCGGCGGGGAGGTCGGCACCTCGCGTATGAGCTCCTTGTACGGAACCTTGACGGTCACGCCGTTGAAGGCAAAGTCAAGCGAGCCGTTCAGGCTCGTCAGAGCGCAGTCAACCCGGTAGAAGCCGTTGGCGTCGGGCGTTGTGGCTCCAAAGTCCTTCGCAACGGCCGTTGTCAAGTTGGTGGGGAGAAGAGTCATGGTCGACCCGCTGTCCAGGAAAACGGGCGTCTTGCTGGATGGGTAGGCACGGTTGACGCCATTCGGCGGCGTGATGGAGAGGGATTGCATGTCGATCCAGAACCGGGGCACTCCATCGGGAGTCTGGTCGACCGGGAGGATGGCCAGCTTGGCCAGCTTGCCGGCGAACTTGGCCCTGTCGATGCCGCCAAAGACGATCACCCCTTCCTGCGCATCCTTGCTGCCCAACGCGAGGGTGTACGCTTTGACCTTCGTAACGTTTTGCGCCCGTAGCTGATCGACAAAGTTGGGGTACTTCGTGGCGACGCCTTTGCCGTACCCTATCCCCAAGATCCCCGAGAATGCGTCCTCTGATGCTGTGGCCACGCCGAACTGGACAGCCTTCAAAGCCGTGGGGCTCCCGGCAAGCGTAATGGTGTCTGTAACGTAGGATATGTTGGCAGTCCCGATGCCGTACCGCAGCGTTTTGGTGGTGCCGATCGAGGTTGCCGTCGACGACTTGGTCGTGTCGTACCGTCCTGCCCGCTCACAAAAGACTGCATCGGCCCCTAATACCGATGTGCAGTCTGGGTTCACCCAGAGCTCGAAAGACCCCGTGTCCAGCTGGACAAAGACGGGTTGTGGTGGCGTGCCGATGCTTACTGGAGAGAAAGTTAGCCAGGTTTGCAGCCACAGGGGGTGTGTGAGGGGAAAGGTACGTTGAGCATAGTAGGCGACGTCTGACCGGTTAGCGAGCTGGAGCTGGACTCCCCGTTTGCTGGAGAAGTAGTTGACGTTTGTTGAGTGGACGACGGGCAAATGTACACAGCCTAGGTCGTGTGATAATGGCTGGAGGGCGGCAGCATGGCGGCATAACGAGGCAAGAAGCAACACCGATGCCGAGAAGAGAAAGGAAAATGCCATTGCTGGCAATGGCTGGCGATGGCGGGCTACCTCGCCGGCGTCTGCATGGGCAGAGGCCTTGACAGCACCAGGCTACGTCCAGCAACGAGAGAAGAGAACGGGCGACGCTGGACCGCGGCCAGTCGATTCCGGGCACCGAACCAAGAAAAAAGGAAGAAGCGAAAGAGAAGAATAGAGGCCGGGCTCCTGAGCTCGCCTGCGGCGTTTGGCCTCCTGAAGCGCGGAACGAGTGGCAAAAGAAGAGGAGGGGGAGGGAGGAGAAGGAACAAGACAAGAAAAGAAAAGCAGAAGAAACAACAGGAGGAGCGAGGGAGAATTGAAGTAAGCAGTAAACAACAAAGACAGGAGGAAGAGAGGGAAAGTCGAAACGAACGACATGCTCGGTTTTCCGCTGTCGAGAGGCCAAGGAGAAGGGGTGTAACACGGTGCTGTCGGCGTCTCAGCATGGCTGGAGCCGAGCACTGCTTGCAAAGTCGCCCCAGCAAGTCCTCTGACAGTCGAAACAGGCGCGCGCCTAACTTTTCGCCGCATTGGCAATGCGAGCAGAAAACATCATCCACTTCGATCAGAACTAAAAGCAAGCTGAGGTGCGGTCCTTCTCAATGGCCGGCGACAGCATGACCCATCCCTAACAGAGCGATGTCGCAGTCGGGGCCTTGCATTGACAGCCGCGGAGAGGCGTCGTGAATGGCCCGGGGAAGCGCGCGCCCTGCCGCTGCTGACATGGCAATTACGGGATGCCGCGCTGCAAACATGCGACGCGAGAGAGCCATGGCATCGGGAAGATCAAACACGTCAGGGGGTGTTGTTGAAGGCGAATGGACCCAGTGGTTCGAGGTTGCAGGGAAGACCGCAACTGCCCGTCTAAAAATGTCCTGTGACTCTTGACAGCTCGTCTGGCCAATCAAATGAAAGTTGACAGCTGCCCCACAGAGTTTCGAAACCGGCAGCTCGGGCTGTCGTCGCTCCCGTCATGACTTCTGCAAGAGCATCTCGATTCACCACACTGCCGGCCGACACAATTGCATGAAACCGACCAACATGGAGGCAGCAAAACAGAAAGAAGAACCGCGTTTGTTCATGTCATTATTCGTGTTGGACAGTTTTACCATATCAGCACTCCAGCTCAGGCCTCGTCGCTGACCTTGATGATGATCTTGCCCTTGGCGTGCCCCGACTCGAGTCGCTCAAACGCCTTCTTGTAGTCGGCAAACTCCCACACGCTGTCGACCGTGGGCCGCACGTGGCCGGCCTCGATCAGCTCGCCAATCTCGGCCAGGTTGCTGCCGAGCGGCTCGACAATGAAGAACAGCCCCTTGGAGAGCTCCTTCTTCATGCCCTCGGGCTTGCCGTACTCGGGCGGCGTGTTGATGGCGATGATGGCGCCGCCCTCCTTGACCGCCGCCCAGCACCCCGCCAGCGTCTTGCCGCCGACCATCTCGATGACCAAGTCGACCTCGCGCGCGGCCGGATCCGCCGCCACCCACTCCTCGATGGACGTCTTGGTGTAGTCGACGACCTCGGTCGCCCCCAGCGCGCGCACCGCCTCCTCCTTGCCGTGTCCGCACACGGCCACCACCGCCTTCGCCCCGGCCAGCGCGGCAAGCTGCACCACCCAGCTGCCAACCCCGCCCGCCGCGCCCGTCACCAGCACCCTGACCTTTCCATTCCTCTCCCGCGCGGCCGCATCCCCCTTGATACCCTTCGCATCCAACGTGCCCTGCACAAACAAAGCCTGCCACGCCGTCAACGCACTCAGCGGCGTAGCCGCCGCCTCAATCCAGTTGAGACTCGGCGGGATCTTGGCCAGCTCGCTCACGCGCGGCAGCGCGTAATCCCTCGCAGCGCCGGGCCGCGCCGCGTCGATGCGGCAGTACACCCTGTCGCCGGGCGTGAACCCGCTGTCTGCGGGAGCATTGACGACGGTGCCCGCCAGGTCTTGGCAGGGCACCAGCTCCTTATCGGCGGGGATCACGTCGGGGAAGTTGACCACCCAGAGGAGCTCGCCTGCGCAGGGGGCGGTGGCGTGCACACGGACGAGGACGTCTTGGGGGTGGGATGGGATGGGGAGGGGGGCGGTGGTGGAGATGACTTCGGTTGTTGTGCGCGAGGCTTGGAGGAGGGTTTTTATGGTTTTGGGGAGGGCGGTTGAGGAGGACATTTTGACGGTGGGTTGGTTGGTGTTGGTGAGTACGGAGGAGGTGAGTATAGTGGTTCGTCGTTGGAAGATAGTGTTGGTGGTGAAAGATGGTTTGAGACGAGGTAAGTTTGTTCGTAGTAGGCCAGACCAGAGAGGGCGTGATGGCATGGTCTATGAGGTGTGTTGTTGCTCATCATGACGAGACCAGCGCTGCCTTTATATCAGGCAGGGTCGCACCACAACACCCGGGGCCGACGGGACTCCGAGCATAGAGCATCACGTAATGGGCGACAAAGGGCGCCCTCGTTTAAGCTTCGCACCACGTTTCCGGGCGAGTGTCTCAACCCAGGAGCAGGGGAAAGTGTTCTGGTTGCTTTCACTGCTTCGCACTGCATCTGCCCCGCGTCGCCAAGCATGGTAAGTGAGTCAGCAGTGTTTGCATTGCCGTTTCTGGGCTCGCATTTGCATGCGAAACCAGTGAGGGTGGTTGCTCTCGGCATAAGACGGACTGGCCCTTCTCCGACGGCGACGTCAGAGCCAAGCAGGGACTTCAATCACCACCGAGCGTGCAGGGAACCTTGGGGGTCAAGAAGTTGAGTCGGAATCTCAAGAACAACAAGCAAGTTGGTCTCAATGCAGCGTCCAACTTATGATGAACTAGCGTTGCGCCTTGCAGTGTGCCGGTGTTGCCTGCTTGGCCGTGTGAGTCGAAATCGAGGCGGGGCATTTGAAGACAGGAATTTCGGCCGCCATGCTGGCGCCCTGAACCACTGCAAACAATCTCTCTGCACACTGAACGCAGCTTCACTCGACTTGACCTCAACCACGACCACCAAGCAACTCTTCCACTTTGCGTATTTTCTTGAGCTCCTCAAAGTCAAACAGCTCAGGCTCGACAGTACACCACAGCATGGCTCCACGCCCCCTCCCCGAAGGCGGCTTCACCTTCACCCACCACCCCTCGGTCGCCGCCCTCAACATCAACGCCACGTCCTTCGTCTCAGCCCGCAAGCTCATCTCGGCCGCAGCCACCGGCGCCCTCGTCTTCTCGCGGGCCACGGGCGAGGACCGCGTGCTGCTCATCCAGCGGGCGCCGCACGACTCAATGCCCCTGCTCTGGGAGATTCCCGGCGGCGCCTGCGACCTCGAGGACGACACCTTGCTGCACGGCCTTGCCAGGGAATTGTGGGAGGAGGCGGGGCTGCGGCTGAAGAATGTGGTGCGCCAGGTCGGGGATGAGTACGTCTTTCTGACGAGGAGAGGGCTGGCTGTGGCCAAGGTTACCTTTGAGGTTGAGGTGGAAACTGAGGGGGATGTTCTGCCCGAGGTGGTGCTTGATCCGAATGAGCATGTCCGGTTTCTGTGGGCGACGGAGGATGAGTGCCGTCTTGGGAGGGTCACGGTTGTGAGTGACAGCGGAGAGAAGGAGGTGGTAGAGGTGAACTTTACAAAGAAGTCCCAGAAGGAAACTATCCTGCTCGGTTTCAAGCTTCGGAGAGAGGAAACAACAACAACAACCGAATAGATACGGATGGTAATAGAGGGTTGTTGGGTTGTCGAGACAGGGGAAAAGAAAACATCCAGCCCTAACCCTTAAGCAATAATAGCAGCAGTTTAAGGGCAGCCCCACCACTCAGCTGCCCACGCGACGCGACGGCGCCCAGAGCTGTTTCCAAGTTTCAATGCTGCAAATGCAAACAAGGCGCCGTTTGCCCTCCCCGCCCAACACCGCAGCAACACGACCAGCGATGCGATGGCTGCACCTCCAGGGCCCTCGGATGGCGACGAGTCGTTCTTTGACTCTGCCCAGCCCTTCAAGGGCGTCGTCGTCTGCTGCACCAGTGTTCCAACCGAGCTGAGGGTGAGTGACCGTGTCTTCCTCGTTGCCTTCTCCAGTGTGCAACCTGTGTCTAGGGGATATGCCCACTGACTTCTTCCGCCCAGGCAGACATCGCAGCCAAGACGGCCGAGCTCGGCGGCCAGCACAAGTACGACCTGACGCCCGACTGCACCCACCTGATCGTTGGCGACTACGACACCCCCAAATACCGCCATGTCGCCAAGGAACGTCCCGATGTCCGCGTTATGGCCGCCGGCTGGGTCGAGGCTGTCCGCAACCTCTGGGTCCAAGACGCCGACATTGACTTCCTCGCCCTCGAGAGGGAGTGGCAGCTGCGAACATTTGAGACCGGCGGCGGCGAGCCCACGCTTGACGGCACAGAATCGCACCGCCGCAAGTTGCTCTGCTGCATGACTGGGTTCGAAAACGCGAACGAGCGCCAGCAAATCATTGACATGATTGAAAGCAACGGCGGGCTTTACACCGGAGACCTCACGAAGCGCGTTACCCATCTCATCGTCCACAAGCCCGAAGGGAGGAAATACCAGGCGGCCAAGAACTGGGGGGTTGTGACCGTCTCGGTCGAATGGGTCCGCGACAGTGTCGAGCGTGGCCTGATCCTCGACGAAAAGCTCTACGACCCGGTCCTGCTCCCACAGGAGAGGGGAGTCGGTGCTTGGAACAAGCAGAAATCGCGCGTCTCGTCGCTGGGGAAGAGGCTGAGGGAGAACACCACTGCTCAAGAGGAGGGAAAGAGAAAATTGCGCAAGACCGCCAGTATGAAGCTCAACAGCCAACGGGACAACCTTTGGGGGGACATTCTGGGGAAGCCACAGGCGCCAGAGCCTGCGCCGACTGCCGCCTCCCAGCAGGCTGCACCACAGCCCGCCGCTCTACCGCCCCCGAGAACCACGCAGCCCACGCAGCTCACGCAGCCAGCCCCGGCCAGGTCCATGGACACCCAGGGCTCCAAACTCTCGTCATTCGGCGTCCCCGACGACAGTGCCGTCTTCGCCTCTTGCTGTTTCTACGTCCACGGCTTCTCGGCGCAAAAGACAGAGATTCTGGCAAACACCGTGGCGTCTCTAGGCGGGTTAATCTGCCATTTTCTAGACGAGGTCGTGTCCACCTCGGGAGCCCAGCTGGCCCACAGGTTTCTCATCGTGCCGCAAACATCTGCCCCGGAGACCCATCCGAAGCTCCCCGACAACGTTCACATCGTGACCGAGTTCTACATCGAGCGGTGTCTATACAAAAAGTACTTCTTTGACCCTTCCCAGCACGTCATCGGCCGGCCGTTCCCTCGGTTTCCAATCCCGGGCTTCGAGGACCTGTCTATCAGCACCACCGGATTCACGGCAGTCGACCTCCACCACGTGGATAAGTCTGTCCGGCAGCTGGGTGCCAAGTACGAGGAACGGTTTACTGCCAACGTATCTCTGCTGGTGTGCTCATCCTTGTCCGCAGCCCGGAAGGAGAAGGTCGAGCTGGCGGTGGCTTGGAAGGTGCCCGTCGTCAGTGCTGACTGGCTATGGGAATGCATCTCTACCGGCTTCAAAGCCCCGATCAAACGGTTCTTGTTCCCCGAGCTGAAGCAGGATCTCGACAGCCCAAAGGTGCTCACACAAGGCAAGGACAAGGGAAAGTCTAAGGACGGCGTCAAGGACAAGCAGGGGAGACCGTCGAGCCGAGACGGCATTGACCAGGATCTGCTGCCCAAGCCGGCTACCGAACCGAAGCAGCGCCGTGATCTGGATGAGTCGGCGTTTGTCACCGCCAAGGAAGATATACGGGAGCCAACCCAGCATCGCAAGGGACACATAGCCGCCGAACATGATTCCAATGTCACAACCGCCACGCACTTCGAGACCGCGCCGACCCACGCATTACCAACCCACGATTCCAACATCAGCTTCGGCGACAAGACACTCCCGTTCGGAGGCCCACTCTCAGAGTCGTCCTCCAACTCACTAAATAAGTCCACATCAACCCCACGGCGGCCTGACCACCCAGCACCACGAAGACCCATAAGCAGGATCACAAGCATGGCCGACTCGGAAGCAACAGAGGGCGACATCTACCACCCCGACGAGACTCCTATCCCAGGAAACGAAGAGAACACAGAAAAGCTCACCGAACAAGACGCCGCTGCCGACGAGCGCCCCGACCCAGAAGCAGAAAAGAAACGCCTCGAAGCCGAAAAGGCAGCAGCCGAGCGCCTCGCCATCTCCACCAAGCTCGTCACCTCCCTCCTCGACTCAACCACCACCAAACTGGGCACGGCTACCACCACCACCACTACTCCCTCCGCCCCGGCGGCGGCCGCCGCCCCCTCGCCAGGGCCCGACGCCAGCGAGGATGCGCCCGCGGAGCTGGGATCAGTACCCAAGCTCCCCAAGCGCCGCAAGCGCAACATCCTCGGCCGCGCCATCAGCAACGTTTCCGCTGCGAGCAGCACCAGCAACGGCGAGTCATCCGCCTCTGTCACAACGGCTGGCCCCGCTGGTGTCGCTCGAGTTGGCGGTGGCGATGCAAGTGGTGGTGATGCCCCACCTCCCGCGACACAGCTCGAGTACCAGGACCCGGAAGCGCTGCGGTACAAGGAGCAGCTGATGAGTAAGATGCTGGGGACGGCGGTTGGCGATAATGGGGTATCGTTGTCTGGGGCAGCTGCCAGGCAGCAGGAGAAGCTCACGCTGGCAGAGATGGGTGGGGCGTATGAGTTGCAGCAGCAGTATGATGCGGGTGCGGGAGGGGGGAGGAGGACGAGGCGGAGGTGAAGAGACGACATGACACGACAGGACGTTATAATATGCATATAGGGTTTAACTGGGCTGGAGTTTTGGAGTGGTGGATACAGTTAGTTCATTATCATGGGGTATGTCAAAGGACAAGGACAGCGAGCGAGTGAGCGTTGGGCGGGCAGGCATCTTAGGCATATTGGAGTTGTGTCAGGGTATGGATAGGGTAGAACTACGGCAGGATTATGACCGCAATGTAACTTGGGTTTATCTTCATTCCCTTTGCCATCTGGGAGTTCATGATGTGGAAGTTGTGGAATTCAGGGGGGATGATGGGTCAACATCATAGAGTCATCAACATCAAACCCGCAATATTGGCATCAAACCGGACGAGAACATACATATCCGTTACCCCATTTTCCAACCTCGACCGGTTTGCGGCCCATTACATACATTCTTGGACTCATGGGTATCATGACACCTCCCGCGAAGGAAAACATTCTCTTCCATACCCAAGCCTCCGCTCTCTCCCTCTCGTACAAAGTAAAGTTTATATACAGTCCAACCTCAGAGGTGATTCACAGCCTCCGTGAGAACGCTCAGCAGCGTCGCCGCCGCACTGCTGACGCCAATGACACCGACAGTCTCCTTCAGGGCACTTTTCCTGGGCGGCTGCCGGCCTTCCTCCGCTCGATCACGGCGTTGGTCCCTGTCCCGCTCGCGATCTCTGTCCCTGTCTCGGTCCTTGTCGCGGTCTCTTTCCCTGTCTCTCTCCCTATCCCTCTCCTTATCTCTCTCCCGATCACGGTCCCGATCAGATTGTCTTTTCGAGGCGGAGGAGCGATACTCTGGATCCCGATCCCGATCACGGTCCCGGTCCCGGTCCCGGTCCCTTTCGCGGTCCTTATCCCTGTCCTTCGTGGACTTGTTACGATCTTCCCTGTCCCTAGACCTCTCTCTCGACCTGTCCCGCCTCGTCCTATCCCTGTCTCTATCCCGCTCCCTATCTCGCTCCCTGTCACGGTCTCGCTCGCGAGGCCTATCCCTCTCCCGATTGTAATCCCGCCGGGGCGCACGATCCGAGTACTGCCCAGGGGAAATCTCGGTCGGAGCGCCGCTGCGGTCGAAGCGCACATGGTTCGGGTTCTTATTTTTCAGTATCGGCTTAGGCGGGACCGTGCTGGAAGGGGAGGGCTTATCCCCGTTGACGCTTGCTGGGGGGGAGACGATGATGGGATAAACCTTGGTTCCTTTCTCGTCGTCTTCGCTATCCAAAGGCCTGGGCCGGTTCGAGGCGTGGTCCTTTGGTGTGTAACGGCCGCGATTGCTGATCCGTCCGGGTGCTTGGCGGTCCTCGTCACCGGATGAGTCGCTGTCGCTGGCGTCGAAGAGTACTTCTGACCCGTCGTCCTTCACCAACCCCAAGCCTCGTCTCCGCCTGTCGCGCTCGCCGTATGTCTCTTGACGAGACCGGTTGGCGTCCGGTCTCTCGGTATTCCTGGTTCTTGTCATCGGAGACGTCCTCGCGTTGCGCACCTCAAAGCTCTGTCTCGCGTACTCTTCGATCTCCTCACGCGTCAGGACGCCGAGCACGGCAACGAAGCTCGGCCTGGCTTCGTATCGCACGCCGGCCTTCTCGAGCACTTCGGGAGAGATCAGCCTGCGGTCGATCTTGGTCCAGGTGGCGTCCAGCGGAATGGTCTGGCCCTTGCTATCCGGCGCCAGGTGGCTGTATTGTCGGGGTGAAGGCGGGTACTTGGGTAAGTCATTGCCGGCTGCGGGGGCCGAAGATGACAAGGAAGCGAGATCCCAACCAGGACCTGACGAGGACACGGTCAGGCTGCTGCCGTACGGGGGCGGCGGTGAGCCTGGGGAGAGGGCGCTGGAGTATGCGGGAAAGGGCGGCACCAGTTGGCCGTCATGCGAAGGGATGTGTACTGGCGGGACGCCCGGAGGTAGATATCGGTTGCTTGGCGACGTGCCCGGGGAAACGACGTGAAAGGCCGGGTGGATAGACAGAAGTGGGGAGCTGGAGAGGGCAACAACTTTGTCGGCTGAATACCGATCAAGGGCCATAAGATCTCTTGTCGATATGAGCGCGGTGCGGGAGGAGGAGCTCGGTTCGGCCTCGGACGACTCTGACGAAGTGTCCTGCTCGAAACTCAGCTGGGGAGGGAGTCTATAAGGGGCGGGAGAGGGAGGCTCGGGAGCGAGCGGTGAGCCATCAGGCCTTGCAGGCGGGAGTGCCCGCCCGCGTCCATCGTTGCTGAGACAGCCGGTGTCCAAGTTGGGCTTCGATGCTCTGTCGCGAACTGGGTACGACGTGGATGAAACTTGCATTGGCCGTTCGGCATTCCCTCCGAGCAGGCCGCGGACTGAGGGCGGTGTCCCGCCACCGAGTGGCTGGTGAGACTCGAGCTCACGAATGTATGCACGCAGGACCTCCTGTGAAACTCGAGTTAGCCCATGTTGTAGTCTGATGCTGCACGCAGAGGAAAGGCGGCCGGTGGAACCTACCTTATTTTCACGCAAGACGTCGGACGAGAAGCCCTCCCTCTCCAGCTCGGTCTTGAAGCGTCGCCATAGCGCATCCTCGTCCACCTCTACCGGGGACTGGTCCTGTCTCTCGCGAAATAAGCGGTTGGCGATGGCATCCACCGTGTTCTTGATCCTGTCCATCTGTTGGATGTCGGCGTTCTCAAGGACACGCTGTGCCTTGGCGGGGTTGTGCAGCTGGATGGTGTCGAGGAATATGTCGATCTTCAAGGTTTGGGAGACGATATCCCCTCGGGTGAGGTCGATCTTGCGAGCCCTCTCTGCCAGGTCCGACTCCTTTCTAGCGACACCTTTTCCGGGATCAGGCGTGATACCCTCGTACTTCCGGAGAATCGTGTTTGCCTCTTTGAGAACAAAGTCGCTATCCTCGACGAGCGACCTCAACTGGCGAGCATACACGGAATCCCGGCTCTCGGCAGCAGCAGAGTCAGGCTGATGCAGCGGCGAGTCGCGGTCGCGCGCCTCAGAGCCCAGGTGCTTGACTGCAGTGTGTAGGTTGCGGACGGCTATAGCCAGGTCGACAAAGTCGGTGCCAGCATCTCGCGCGCGTCGATACAGTTGACGTGCGAAAGCATCGACGGACTCGACGCTGGGCGTTGCATGAGTTGTACTTGTCATCGGAGTGAAAGACACCCCCAGGCTTTCACCCCGCTGTGTCTCAAGCTCTGCCTCCTCCCAATCGGCCTGTGGTCTAGCTGGTCTCGCTAATGTGCGGCAAACGCGGAAGGGAAGAGCCGCTCTCGTAAGCTCGGTCACAAGCTCCCAATGGACGCCGGCCAGAGGCTTAGTTCGAGTCAGAGAATGCTGGTGTGGGGGGCGCAGCAACGAATAGAAGGAGCAAGTCCGGGAGAAGTCGAGAAGAAGAGGAAACCAGCAAAGCAAAGAAGACAACCAGGCTGCGAGGGAAGAGAAAGCTGGCACTAACCAGCGATCACCTGGTGTTGCTCAGGCTGGAAGCCGCCGGCGAATGGCGAACGAGATCGACCCCCATCGTCGGGCGCGGAGGTGTGCCGGTGGGCTGGCAACCACAGCACTTCCGGCATTCCAGCCCACCAAGGTATGTCATCAAAGACACCCATGTAGCATTTTCACGAGGCTCAACGCGGGGCTTTCCAAGATCGGTTGCGCCGAAGGAAGCAGTGCAACACGCACAGCGGCTGCACTGTCGCGGCGCAGGTTCCCAGCTCGAGTCACCGAGACTGGAGAACGTCGGCCCAGTCCGATCTTGCTCGAAAGCAGAGCAAAAAGGCTTCGAGCAAACTCGCAAGCCTGATCAAAGAAGGGTGTGTGGGACACGAGGGCACCGGGTGACGTCTGAAGGTTGCAGGAAGGCGCAGATCCAGCTGCCTAGCCTCGGAGGGGTCAAGATCAATTGTGGGGCAAAAAAGGGAAGTCAGTTAGGGCTGGCCAATGGCAAGCATTCTCCGAACCCGCTGGCAATGACGTCCGAACCTGGCAGGTGGGGCAGTGAATGAGACCCTGGAGAGGCTCAAGGCTGCGCCACCCACTGGCGCTCCCGTTCATCCCAGTTCACAAATCACAACGATGATCATCCAGATGGTACTTTTTGCTGGGTAGCCCCTTTGCTGAGTGAGTACACTACGGCCTGGAGAAATGCGACGAAAGGGAAAAGAAAAGGAGCAGCTGTGGCCAAGATCAGAAGTGATGAAACATTAGGAAAGTTTTTTGCGCATCGTCGTATTGGCCTGCAAGATCTTTGCCTTGATCAGGCTCGGCTGTGCAGCTTTGTGCTCCAGTCCAAGGTCACGATGGAAGAGGTAAAAAGAACCGAAGCTCCGAGCCTTGGCCGGAACAATTTCCATGGAATCTGACAAGTCGAGAGGAGAAGGAGGCTGAGGGCGGGGCTCTTTTGTTTAACGCATCCAGGATGTTTGTAATTGACATGTAGGATGTCAGCAACCTCTCGGTGAATCGCCTCGGTATCGCACGCGGGCAAAGGTGAAGAAACGTGGCACATCGCATTTCCAACTGCGGCTGTCTTGTCCAAGCTGCTATCACACAATTCGGAGCAATTCATGTTTTGAAGAGCCCCATCCCACTGTCATGGAAGGGTGCCGAGTCGGTGCGAGCAACCGCACAAGCGCGCTCAATCAGGGCTGCCATGGTGTTAAGGTCCAAGCATCTGTCCCATACAGTCCAAAGTACACTGTTCGGTGTTCCGCTGTGCTCTCCAACAGAAATGACAGTCATGTTCTTGCATACACAGCTGACAATGGACACCCAACTTGCCATTAACATCATCATCTCTAGCATCTCCCAGCACTAGCCTGCAGCTCAGCGGGCCTCCTGAACCACAGTCGCACCACCGCCACCCAGCAGAGCCTCCTCCGATATCCGATGAACCGAGTAAACGCCCCGCTTCTTGCTGATGAAGTGGCCAATCTGCCTGCTGCTCCGCGCGACGATCTCGCCACCCGACCGGACCCTCTCAGTCGAAATCTTGCTGTCCGTCTTGAGCCCGAGCGGCAGCTCCTCCGTCAGTTGCAGGCCCAAGGCCTTGCCCTTGGCCAAATCCCCCCCGAGCGCCTTCCTCGCCTTCTTGGCATAGCTGACGGCCTCGGCCAGGGCGCCCTGCAGCCGCACGGCCTCCATGATGCCCTCCAGGGCCACGCTGACCTCGGCTTGGAACTGGCTGAAGAAGTCGGCAGAGTCCTCCTCTTGGCTGCTGCGCGAGCTTGCCAGCATGGTGTCCGACGCCATCCAGCCAGCCAGTCCAACCGAGTCGATGCACCTGGACATGAGGTCGGCGATGAGCTGGATGCTTCCGTCGGGGGGCGCTTCCTGGTCGGCGACGGTCCGGTCGAGGTATCGCGTTGTCCACCCGTCCTTGATGAGTTCAGCCCGCAGCACGTTCATCAGACCAATAACCTCCTCAGGCGTAAAGAGGCGGCGCAGGCTCTGAACGGTTGCGACGGGCGGGCAAGCCGCCAGCTTGCTGAAGGCAACACCCAAACCATTAGTCCGGTGTCCGCCCAGGTAATGCTCCGTAATCTGCAACTCCTCCTCGGCCCGGTCAAGCTCCATGTCGATGACCTCGTTCTCCTGTTCCTGCACCTGATCGCCGTTCTCCGTGAGCCGCATCTGCATGACCTTGGACGAGTCCTCAAACAAGCCTAGGCTGCGGAGCAAGAGCTTGATGGAAGCTACCAGCTCGGTCGAACCAAGCTGCGTCCCAGAGAGATAGCCCAGAAGGAGTTCCATGGTGGGGTCGATCTCGGCCAAGAGGGCGGGGATTTCAGCTCCAATGATGTCCTCAACCTCATCCACCTCCCGGACTTCATCCTTGAAAGCGGACTTGATGTTGGAGGTCGACAGGTGCCCAGAATCCACAAGATAGTTCAGGACGCTGCTTTCCGGCAGACGGCAGGTCATACGCGAGGCCTTCGCGTCCTGAGTCTGAGAGTCCCAGGCAAATACTCTGCTGATAGCATAGAACACCCATCTCCTATCAACACGGGCGTAATCAGCCCTGGACGACGGCCATTCCCACTCCGGAAGATTTGCTGCCGAAGCTGCCCCATTGACGACCCCCTTGTCGGCTTCGGCCTCGCCCTGCTTGATTGGAATCCTGAAAACCTCTGCCAAAAGCTCTTCCCAGGAGCGAAGGTCGTTGCTGCCGAGGAATTCGTCTGCTTTCGCCGACTTCGCCTGCCATTCTGGCCAGGACGCGTCCGAGAGTCCCGGTAAGGGCTCCGCAAGAACGGCTGAGGCAGTATGGTCGGCCCGCACTCGCTTCTCGCAAAACTGGTCCCGGGAGATGCCGCGTCGAATTGCGTCGCTCAACAGCCCTTCCGCTCGACGCTTCGTGGTCCGATTCTTGGGCGCCTCGATCTGGATGGCGGTGAGATTTGCCCCACGCAGGCCAACAGCGATCTCCCGACTTGCGAGGTAAGTGACAAAGTCCAAGGAGCTGCTGTCATCTCCGGAGACACCAGCATCGGCGGGAGTGCTCGCCTGGAGTGACCGGTAGATAGGGTTGTAGACAGAAAAACCGTCCGCTGCTGAGGTGAGGACGGATGTCTTCGATAACCGAAGGAACGAGGTCAAGCCCGGGAGTCGCAGCTTGTTCTCCAGCCGAGGAATGCCATTGCTGAATGCATACGTGGCAATTGCGTCTCCAGCGAGCGCCTGCAAGGTCCCGGACCTGACATCCAGCTGGAACTTGGTGCAGTCTGCTTCGGTCGAGAGAGGCGCAACAAAAACGGAGATAAGGCGCTCGTTGTTCACTTGACGTGCTTCCCTCTCCGAGGGCAGGGCAAGAACGTGTAAGTGCCGCGCGTGAGATGCCTTGTCCGAGGTGATGACGATGAGAAAGTCGGGGTTGAAGCCGTCGCGGTGGATCTTCTCTTGGAAGACGCCAAAGAGCTCGTTTCTGCCACCGAAGAACCCATCAACAACATCAGCAGCCAGCGTAGGTTGCGCAAAGTTGATTCGAAGACTCGGCTTCTGACCGGAGAGAATTTCCTTCGACAGAACGGACGACGAGACCTGCCAGCGCTCCTCGAGTGTCTCTCCATGCAGGCAGAAAATCGTTCCGTCGGCTGCCACCGCGAGGAGGTCATGGTTGCCGGACTCGTCGCTCGGCAGGCCGGTTATGGCACTCCGGGGGGAGCTGGCGAATAGGGTGACGATTGGCGCGTCGCAGCGGAGAGTGCGGGAAATGGGGGTTGTGGTTGTCGCCCCAGCTCCCGAAGTCTCCTCCCTGAACAGCTTGATCTCCCGCTTCGCCGAGACAGACGAGGCGTCGTTGGTTTCAAGCGAGACATAGGTATACCGTGTAACCGTCTTGGACGATGCCGGCCGCCAGCGGAGAGAGTATGGTGGGCAGGTGAAGACGGACTGGGGCGAGACAAGGTAGGATGTGACAGCCTGCGAGGAGAGAATCTGAGATAGGTCAGCGTGACGAAGCCATGGGAGAGAAAGCGAAGAATCTGACATCGTAGAGGTAAACCGCAACACCGTCGACTGCTACAGCAATTTCGCTCCTCTTCCGCCGCTTGTCGTGCTGTTTCTGGCCGAAAACCTCGCCGGCGAAGTAGCGGCCAGGGCCGTCGGGACGGTCGAGTGGGCGCGGGAGTGCCTGCAGCACATATGGTGCATGTATCTGTAATTTTGCTGCCATTTTGGGTCCCGGTCCAGTGTCAATCGACCGATCGAGAGCATGAAGCTTCGCTCAGAAAAACGAGGCTGATCTGCTGGGAAAAAAATAAAGTGGGTCTGGCGTGGAGGAAAGCTTATCGCTCGCCCGGCCTATCTTTAATCCAGTCGAGGTTGTCGCCTGGGTGGGCTCCACGCATCATGATGCACTCACAAGTGGGGGGGGCACTTGTCGTGCTCCCCTGCTCAATTTCAAGAACTAAGCGCGACGCGACCTGGGAACGCGTCTCGCACCATGAATGACGAAGCTGCGATTGTGAGGACGAGCACCAAACAATGACACCGCCTGCACCGTCAACCTGAAGCAAGAACTTGTCGTAGCTCTGATTTCGATCATTTTTCTTCCTTAAGTTTCAATCAACATTCCATTTTCCAACCATTTCATGCTGTGCCCGCAAGCATGAAAACCCACACTCGACTTGCCCAGACCCGACACATCTTCTAACCAACTCCGCACGCCGCAGGTCAACTACACCTTTCTCTTTTTCCCATAATTACCTGCAATCTCGATTGTGCATCCAGAGACTAATTGCCACCACTTCAGTCCCGGGTGCCTTCTCCCATGGGTCCTCTCGCGGTGCTCACCATGGCCGACAATGCCCCCTCGAACGACTCGGCGGCTCGACGGCCAATGCACCCCTTCTTCACCCAGACTCGCCCACCTGCCGCCATAGCAGAGCCCAAACCCATTAACGATACGCCAAAGCCATGCGACTCGTCAGAAAATGGCCCCTCGGAAACAGAGCCTGCAGCTCGGCGTGGCAGGCGGCGCAAGGCCGATCAAGAACCAAAAGACGAAGAGGCGGGGAAAAAGCTGCGGCCGAGGAAACGCACCAGAAACTCGGCTGGCGAGGGTATTGAGAACCACTTTGTGAAACTGAGAAAAGAGGGAGAGGCTGGAAAACCTAAGGATACCGACAGTTCGGGTACGGATGCGGTGTCGCCCGTCGACCAGCTCTCCTCGCACACCGCGGACGGATTGGACCACCCGTCAAACAGCACTTCCGAGACCAAACCCGCATCGGTTGAACAACCCCCGTCCGAGACAAATGGGGATTCCAAACCCGTACCCGCAGCGCCGGCAACAGACACCGGCCCGGTCAAACCAAAGAAACTCTTGCACTTCAACCCCAAAACTGGCACAATTGGCTCTCCTCCAAAACCAAAAGGGGCCAAGTTTGTTGCCGAGGAACCTGGCGACGTCGAAAACAACCCATCCGGTAGACGTAGCAGGAAGCCGGCGCCGAAGATCGTGCGCATCACCTACGGGACCGACCCAGAGACCCGTGACAGACTGGGTAACTTGATCAACGACATCCTGAGCGGAAAAGCAAGGCAACCTGCACCCTCCAAAAAGCAGTCACCAAAGGCCCGCAAGACAACTTCGCCAAAGTCCTCCAAGACCACACATCCCTTCTTCCTCGGCCAACCGAAGAAGCCTGGTTCAACTTCTGCAGACCCAAAGCCCGACAAGGCCAGTTCCGATCCGCTTCACGCCCCAACAAAGCATTTCACCTCAACACCGTGCTCGCCCAGGAAACCCCGTGCCGGCCTGCCGCCAAAGCCCCCGATGCCTCAGTTCGGATTCAAGAACTTGGGCCTGAAGTACCCTGGTGCCAAATTGCCAGCTTGGCCGTGGCAAGGCATGGTACATGTGCGAGGTGATGACGGCGGGACATTGGACGCTGAGAGCGGTCCAACACATCTTCCCTCCCGGAAGTCTAAGGGGCACGCAGTGCAAGTCTCACCAAAAGAGTCGGTTATCACCGTCATCACCCAGTCGATCGACGTCCCAGAGATGGAAGCGACCGTGAGGAACATCAACACAGACGAATTTATCCCTCCTCCCCCTGAACTTCGCCTCCCTCAGAAACACTTCGAGAGCGGGAGCAAGCTCCAGTCCCGGATACTTCCCGAGCTCAAGTCTTTCCGGTCTCCACCTCCAACAACCAAGTCGGCACCACGCAAGGGATCCGCCCAGGAGAGTGGAACTGGTGCGGGAGCCCCCCCACAACTCGCCCGGCTCTTTGGGTCCATTTCGTCCTCGTTGTCGGCATTCGATATGTCGCAATGTGAGACGGCCACTTGGGTCCAGAAGTATGCTCCGACGAGCGCCGACGAGATTCTTCAGCCAGGACGGGAGGCGTTCCTCTTGAGAGACTGGCTTCAGGCACTGATGGTGCAGTCAGTAGACACTGGGTCTGCAGAACCTGACAAGTCCAAGGCTGGGCCCAAGGCAAAGGGCGCAGGGGCTGGCAAGAAGAAACGACGGAAAAAGCTCGACGGCTTTATCGTCTCTAATGATGACGAAGACTATGAGCTGTACGAACTGTCGGACGATGGTGATGATTGGGCTCCTAGCGGGAGTCGAGGCATCCTTCGCAAGACGGTCATTCGGTCAGGGAACCATGCCAGGGGCAAGGACGGCGACAAGACGGCAAACACATTGGTCATCAGCGGGCCTCATGGGTGCGGCAAGACAGCTGCAGTCTATGCAGTTGCCAAGGAGTTGGGCTTTGAGGTCTTTGAGATCAACGCAAGCAGCCGAAGGAGCGGCAAAGACGTGCTGGAGAAGATCGGCGACATGACCAGGAATCACCACGTCCAGCAGCATCAGTCGACCGCGGTATCCGACGAACACGACCCTGCAGTCGAGGATGACACAGCAAAGGACATCAAGTCAGGCAAGCAGTCCACCATGAAGGCCTTTTTCAAGGCAAAGACGTCAGGGACGAAACCCAAGCAGCAGCCCGCAAAGTCCGCGGCGACGAGCCCACAAAGCCAGGTCAAGAAGGAACCGCCCAAGAACCAGCGGCAGTCATTGATCCTCCTGGAAGAGGTCGACATTCTCTACGAGGAGGATAAGCAGTTCTGGGCGACAATTGTCGGTCTCGTCGCGCAGGCCAAGCGACCGTTCATCATGACCTGCAACGACGAGACGCTAGTTCCGCTGCACACACTCCATCTCCACGGCATCTTTCGACTCAGTACCCCGCCGAGAGACCTTGCCGTTGACCGCCTTATCCTCATCGCAGCAAACGAAGGCCATGCTCTCACCCGGCAGTCGGTGGAGCAACTCTACGACTCCCGCCACCAGGACCTCCGGGCTGCCACCATGGACTTGCAGTACTGGTGCCAGATCGGAGTGGGCGACCGCAGGGGCGGCTTTGACTGGTTCTATCCCCGCTGGCCAAAGGGTGTCGACCTTGACGAGAACAAGGAGGTGGTCAGGGTTGTGAGCCAGGACACGTACCGGCCGGGGATGAACCTTCTTGGACGGGACAGCACCCTGGATTCCAAGGTGCCCCCGAGGCTGGTTGAAGAGGAGGTGCTCCACCAGGTCTGGCACTCGTGGGGTCTCGATCTCGGGCATTGGCAGGACTCAGTGGGATTGGAGACTTGGGCAGAGGGCTTAGAGCCGAGCCTTGCGACCCCTGCTGGTCGACTGGCTGCTCTGGAAGCTTACGATGACCTGACGAGTGCCATGAGTGCGGCAGACATTTGCTCTTCCAAGGCGTTTGCCGCATTCAAGGAGGTAAGTCGTTCACACTCGGATTCGCCGCATGTTGGGGGCTAACTGATGACCGCAGGAGGCAATGGACGCCACTCAACCGGACCTACCGGCCAAGACTTGGGACGACTTTGTGCTGGGCATCACGCATATGGAAACGCCTGTTATCAGCCATCAGGACGATCTCGGGACGTCGATCGCCGTCACAATCAAGTCTCTGGCGAAATCGTCACTTCAGCTGCGCAATGCGGAGCTTACACAACAACCATCGCCGGCACTTTGTCCCTTGGACGAAGGTCAGGCCATCCAGTGTCTCCAAACCAGCTTCACGTCGACATTGCCCGGCACTCCAGCTATCAACCGCATGGACCTCGCCTTTGCTTTCGACCCAATCGCGACTGCCGACACCACTCCACTGCAACCAACATCATACCTCGAACCCTCGGTCTTCGACCGCACCCTGAAACTCATCGTCCTCGACGTGGCACCCTTCGTTCGGGGCATCGTGGCCTACGACGCCCACCTCCAGCGCCAGCGACTCAAGATGAGCAGCCTCGTGTCCGAAGGCGGCAAACCTCCCCGAGGGTCCAAGCGGATGCGGACTACCAGATCGGCGTTCTCGGCCCTCGAGGGCGGATCAAGGAGCACAACGAGAGGCGAGAGGTGGTTCAAGGCGGAGATAAACCCGTACCTGGTTGCAAAGACTGCCGGTGAGGGGTGGAATAGCTTTGGGGATGGTGAGTTGGAGTCACCAGAGAAGTCGGTCAAGAGCTCGGAAAAGAGCTCTCCCAAGACTTCTCCGGATACGACGCCCACCAAGACGGTGAAGAAGGCGGTGCTGAAGGGCAGGAAGCGGAAGAAGGTGCTTCAGGATGATGACGAGGCTGATGAACTTGGCTGCTGATGATGTCTTTTGGGCTGCTTTTGCATTGAGCAATGGAATCGAAGGGGTTCGCATGATGGTTAGCATTTAGACAAGAGCGCGAACATAGGCCGATGGCTTATCCGTAAACACAATGGCAGGGTTTCCCTCAGTTCTATAGACGCTCCAACCCTGTCACGTTAGCGTACAGCGCGGGCTAGAGGACCCTTCTCTCCTCTTCTTCCTTTTCTTCCTCTTCTTCGTCTTCCTCTTCCTCCTCTTCCTCTTCCTCTTCCTCTTCCTCTTCCTCTTCCTCTTCCTCTTCCTTCTCCTCCTCCTTATACAGCTGAGCGGCGGTCTCAGCCATACACATCATGATACCCTCTCGCCCCTCCGATATCAAAAGAGGCTCGCCTCGCCCTCGGCGGGGGATCTCGATAGACGTACAGAACTTCCCCGGAACGGTCCTCCTCGTAGCATCTCGGCCGGGAAGAAGTCGAAGACCTCGACGTGGTTGCTGACCGGACACTGGACGGGGTCGTGTCGAACAGGTACTGTGACCCGTAAGATGACAACGATGACAACGGCCCAGTGGCCCATATGCTGGGTTCCGGTATGCGCCGTCTGGAGGCTGGCGGGTAATGCCGCTCGGTTGTTGTACGGAACTCGGTACGCTCGCGGCTGCTGGCTCGCCTGTACGCAGGCTCAAAGTATTGATCCACGCCGGAATCCCGGTCACGGCTCCTGCTGCGCCCATGGTCGACGACGGATCCGCGCCGGCTCCTGCCCCTTGCTGAGTGTCGTGCTCTGTCATCCCCCTCCTCCTCTCCGCAGCAGCCACACCCTTCCCCCGGTCTCCTTTCATCGTCAGAGTACCCGCCCCGAGACGGCTGCCGGTCCTCGGCCCCTCCCTTCCGACCAGCCGCCTTCTCCAGCTTCTGCTCCATCCGCCTCTGCTTTGCGCGCAGGGCCGACTCGGACAGCTCCCAGTCCTCCTTGTCGCCGTGGGGGAAGCCCTTGGGCCAGTACTTGTGTGCCACCAGGGTGGCGGCGGCGATGGAGCCGAGGAAGAGGTATGGGATCTTCTTCTTGGCGCTGGCCTCTTCTTCTTTGCTGAGGGCGAGTTTGTCGGACAGCCTGCTGGTGCGTCGGGAGCTGGAGTACGAGTCTGAGCGGGAGAGGGACGGGGAGGAGGTGGTTGGCGTCGGCGTCGGCGTCGGCGGGGGTGTATAGTAGGTCGGCATCGTGGCGGGGATGGGGTATGTTCTTCCCTAGGACGTGAACAGCAAGCAGTACCAGTTGTCAAGCCTGGATCTTCCTCGGTGTATCTCTTGGCAAATTTGAAGCCATCGCAGCTTGGTGAGTGAAAAAGGACCAGAGGAAATAAGGTCGTTATCCTATCGAAAATGGGCCGCGATCTGCAACAAGTGACGACGTAGGGTCGGACCGGGTTTCGAGCTGTGCCGTTGCCCTGAAACTGGGCGAGTGCTCACTCAAGCTCCAAAATAGAAGCGGGCCAACAAGGGAATGGGCCGGGCCGCATTCAAGTGACGCACAGAATGCAACCAATTGTCACCTACTGGACGTCTGGATTGGGACTCGGAGCCACTGGACTGCAACGGCCATGGCTCCCAACTGGAGACGGTGACGGCCTTGAAGACCTGGATCGTCGGCTTCTATGAGAAAGTCCGGCCCACAGTGTGATCATGATAACCTTGCGGATTGTCTGGGGCAAATTGAGCAGAATGAAACGGGCCTAGTAGTTGTGGCATTTGGCCGGCTTTTCCAACGGCAAAGGCGTGGATGATGCACTTGCTGGAGCGAGGTAACTGAGGTTGTGTCATTCCAGGTTCTCCAAGAGCCTGAGTCGTTCGGGACGGTCGTTGCAGAACTGCGTAAGGTTTGGGACCTTCTGTGATGTGGGTCAGTGGCGATGTACTGTGCTCGGCCCCGTCCGAGCCACTCTTGATCACACCGCCTGCCATTTTGAGGGTCAACACCACAGAACCATGATGAATGCGGTCGACATCGTCAAGTATTAAGACAATAGTGTCTTTAACTATGGTATTCCACCCTGATTTTGTATAGAAATCCTCATAATCGACCCTAAGGAACTGACAATATAGCTACATCTAATAACGTTGAGAATCCTATCGACTTATTAGTCATTGACCCTGATCTAGAGAGGTATACCTTCGACGATCTACGCTCTAGTTTCCAAGAGCCTCTTAGTCAAGACCCCTTTAGCGATAGGTTGGCAATTGAACTAGGCTTGTCGAAATGACCTATACCTACCTAGCCGCCCGTTCTAGCTCAAAGTACTACTATAAATAGTAGTGCTAACGAGCTTCCTCGAATAGTAGAGCATGCTACCCCCCCTACTAAGCAACAACGGAAGAAGAAGCGTACTAACAAGTAGTTAACTATGTAGAGGTAGCTACAGAGCTAGTCGTAGAGCCGGTCCACTACCTAAAGCTAGAGCTAAACTCCTATTCCTCCCTATATAGCGAAGAAGGTGTCGTTTACTATAGAAATAATGGAGTAGATAATAAAGTAGTTTAACGACTATCGAAAGTGGAATATATTCTATAGTTCTAAGAGAAAGGACTACTTGGAAGTATAGAAGGAGGTCGAAGAGAAGTGCTAGAAACTTTAGCCGAATATACTATAGACAACGAAGTTTATTTCTATAAAGTATAACAACAAGTAGAAGCGGTTCTAGCTTTAGAAGATGTTGTTAGAGTATTTAGGGGTTACAATTAACCTAAGAACTAGTACGCTAAGTTGTTCGAAGGAGACTTAGAGGCTTTTCTATTAGTGAAACAAGACTCCTAATAGAAGTGTAAAGTAGTTAAGGAAGAAGCTACTTAAGAAGAACCTAAAGCTATAGAAAAGCGTCTTCTTCTACAAGCAAGCGGTTAGGAACTACATTGTTGAAGTAGGCGACCGTTGAAGGATATAGCAAGCTTAGGATAATAACAATTTAGGCTAGGACAACTTTAATCTATTGGATTTGGATTCTAACGACGACGATAATAGCGACAAGGAGGACGACGGTGGGAACGAAGGCAAGGGCGAGGATAACGGCGATATAGATAGTAATAGCGACGACGACGATAAGGACAATAGTAGAGTATAGTAGCTTATAGCTTAGTCTACTCCTACTCCCTTAAATCCTCCTATAGCACTAACAAGACCGTTAATAGCTATGTAAAAGAGGAGGATCGCTACGAATCTGGACTTTATACCTCCTAGGGATAACTACGAAGATAGTCTTGCTATTAAGTCGCGTTTGGTAAAGAGGCGTGCCTAGGAACGCGATAGCGAAATACTTACGAGAAGTATAGAAAAGAGTATCGAGATTTTGGCTGCACTGTAGTTGAAGGGTATTGATATAGCTTTCGAGAAGGCGATAGAGGAAATAACGAGGCTATTTGCTAATAAGATTAGCGAGGAAGAGATAATGAACTGCCTAGATTACTTATACAACAACCTAAAGAAGATAGTATAGTAGAAGCACCTTCCTTAAAGCTTAAAGGAGCGGTATACTAGTTTGTGGAAGACTAGTAGTGTGGTTAGCGATGTAGAGTAAGGAAGTTGTTATTGTTGTTGTTAGTTAGGTAGTAGGTTAGGAATATAATAGTAGAAAGAGTGTTCTAAATAGCTATTTGTAGCTAAATCTACTACTTTTGCAAAGAGTACTCCAAACAGCGCTTTTTATAGTTAAACTTACTACTTTAGAAGGAGCATTCTAAATAGCTATTTCTAGTTAAACTAACTACTCTTATAAACAATATCTTAACCACCCTCCTTCTTCTTTAATAAACTACTTAAAAAGCTCCCTCTCTATCTAGTTAGATGTATATTAACGCCGCTACTTCCATTTCTACTAGCTATTTTATATCATATATACCATATTAAAACGGACCTCCTCTATAGTACGCCCTCCAAGAACTCTCTCTACACGAGCCTAGGCTAACGATATTAACTACTGTTGATTAGGCGTCAACTTGTTCTCTTCTAGTTCCATAAGTAAGAAGTTATATAGCGCCGTTACTATAAACACTATATCGACCTACTTGTTAAGCGAGTACTCGAGCGACATTGCCTTTAAGATCCTCTACTACCTTTTTAACTGCTTAAATACTCTCTCGACTATAACCTTTACTTGCGAATGCTAAAGGTTATACAACTCTATCTTCTCCTACAACGGTCTATTAGCATCGTGCTAGTCTTGCAAGTAGTACTATACTCCTAGAAACGGCAATATAAAGCTATAACGAGCCCCGAATCCTATATTAGCTATATAAAAGTAGTTTAGTGGTACCCGAAACCGCCTTCCAAATGCTTATACAGCCAGTAGCAAGTTATTAAGAGAACTCTCCGCTCCTGGCAATATATAGTTGAATATACCATTAGTTTAGACTATAGTAAAGACGTTCTAGGTAACTACACTTTTCTAGTTGTACTAGCGTTATTAATCTTTAGAACGAATGTTAGCTACAATGTGTGAGAGACGAGCAACACGTAGGCGAGGCACAAGGCGCTGCAAATGCTACTCAATTCTGCTAATCGAAAGTTGAGGAAAGGAAGGAGAACATTCAAGTTGCGCGTCTGTGCCACGACAAGGTGAGTGGGTGTCACCAGTCCCAATGCGGTAGGCCAGGTTGAACCCTAACCCTGCGCACCTTTCCTCACACAATATAAGTACTATCGATAGTGCTAATATACCTATTTAGAGCGTTAAGTTACGGGTTAAGTTTAATAGTTGGATCTAACTAGTCGTTCTCTAGTAGTTTAACGAATGTCTTGTAGAACGGCCCTATAAGTATTGGAAGAACCTCCTCTACGATACGCGACACTGCCTTCTACGGTATTCTAAACTGGTCTACCGTTACCCGTTGTATTATACCCTACGCGAGGATATACAACACTACTATAACCTTCTACTTCTTTAGAAAGTTCCGCGATATTTCTAGCCTAGCGTTGTCTTCTAGCTACGTTACTAGCTTTTAGAAGGTCCTTTGCCTAAGCCGAAAAAGATCTTTAAACTAGCGGTCCGACCTAGTAAGGAGTCTATCGATATAGCGGTACGCTTAGTATAGTGGAAGGCTTAAAGTCTACTTGGTGGTACATTAGCGAGTGATGCGGAGAGTATAGATAGTCGCTGTTATAGCTAAAACGAAGGCGATACGCTTATAAGAGGTATAACATATACTGCTAGAGGTATATAAGAAGTAGAGTTTAGTGGTAACTATATATAATAGGACTTCCTATAGCTCTTATCACTAGATATATACCCCTAACGGTATTGCGTTAAGCCCCGTACAACCCCAACCCTAACGTTTAGAACTATCGTTGCGTATTATAACGATGTAAAATAACCATTGCGGTTTTTATAAGAATTTAGTAGAATTCGACCTCTTTTTACTATTTTAGACGATAACGTTAATAGGTATATCGAGAAATAAGAGCCGTAAGTATTGGAGGTCTAAGTGTCATATGGTCCCTAAGTTTGAACTAGTTTCTAACTAAAAATAGGCATTTTGAATGGGCTGTACGGACATCTCGGACAGATTCTGCAACGACCGTCCCGAACGACTCAGGCTCTTCGCTCCCGTCTCCCGTAACCTCTAGAAAATCTCGCGTAATAACCAGAATATCCCCGCTATAGCCATTTCCTATACAAAAGCTAATGCAATCCAGGTCTTAGCGGAACTTAGCTATATCCTATTATACGTCCATACTAGGTCGGAACTCCCATCCTAACAACGCTTAGATATATAGCTCAACAAACCTCGATATAACCTAGATTCTATCTCTAATATTAAAGGTTAAAGCTTAAGTATATTTTAGTTTATACTTAAATATAATAAAGACCTAACTTAGATATAATATAAGGAGAAGCTAATCGTTAATTATGGTATAGATCTAATTAAGTTAATAGCTATAGTATCAATGCTTTTTATTTACTTAACGTATTTGCATAGCGAGTCGCGCAGCATAGCGAGTCGCGCACTTTTCTCAGACCTCAACAACTTTGTATAAGTC
>JAMAKQ010000159.1:0-41499 GCA_023628475.1 Chaetomiaceae sp. PF1801
CTGTGGTCGGCCTCGTACGAAGCAACCTGGCAATCGGGAGTGGGTTACGGTGATCCAGGCCGTGTGTGCGGATGGCTAGGTCGTGCCGCCGTACTTCGTTGTCAAGGGGAAAAACCACCTCCTCCCCTAGTACCAGGACAGCCGATTCCAGCCCAAATAAAGAGTCCACACCAGCGAGAATAGCTGGACTACAAACGAGATTAGTGTAGATTGGTTAAAACATTTTAACAAATCTACCAAGCATCGTACAAGAGGGGTATATCGACTGCTTATCCTCGACGGCTACGAAAGCTACCACTCGGTCGACTTCGAGGATTTCTGCAAGGCCAACAACATCGTTACGCTTTGCATGCCTCCCTATTCCTCTTACTTCCTTTAGCCTCTCGATGTGGAATGTTTTAGCCCGCTTAAGGCGTCGTACGGCAAGCAAGTCGAGCAGATAATGCGGATGTAGATCACCTACATTACGAAGGAGAACTTCTTCGACGCGTTTGTCGAGGCATTCCACGCCTCCATCACACCGAACAACATACAAGCAGGCTTTAGAGCAGCTAGCCTTGTCCCTTTCGACCCTAAATCGGTCGTCTCTCGCCTCGACCCAAAGCTAGTTACCCTATCTCCTCCAAACTCGGGTCCTAGAACACCTACATCTTAGGTCCCCAAGACACCCTCCAATGCGCGGGAAGCGACACTAAGTTCTAGCACACTTAAGCGGAAGATCGAAAACTATCAAGGTAGCTCCCCTACTTACATTTTCGACATTATCGACCTACAAGCGAAGAGCATCTCGAAATTAGTGCACAAGATAGTGTTGCTTCTAGCCGAGACTAAGGAGCTTCGTACGGCAAATAAGCGGTTAAGCAAGCGACGTAGGACTAAAAAAACGCGTTTATAGGATGGAGGATCACTTAGTTTGTATAAGGCGACTATTTTGATAGGCGACCGGGGACTTGGTAGTTGGGATTGCGAGGAAATGTCTAGGAGTGGTGGTTATACAACTGCAGGTGAGCTACGCGTTCGGCTCTATAGCAACTGCAAGAAGCCTAGCCACAATGCACGAACTTGTCAAGTAGTTTACGAGACGTCTAAGGATAGCGACTCCAAGTAGTTTTAATTGATTTAAGGTGCTGTAGTCGAATTGACTTATACAAAGTGACTAAGGTTGAACGAAAGTGGCCCACTCGCTATGCTGGCCCACTCGCTATGCAAGTACGTTAGCCCTCGAGCAGGTTCTAGGAGGTATATAGGCCATTGCTACTACCGTTGCCGCCTTAGCTATAACCGGTCTAGCTATAGCCATTGGTGTTAGTCGGGATCTCCTAGACAAAGCCGGGGTTTAGAACGTTGACCTAGCGTAGCTACAGGCCGCCCTAGTAGCTACTACGGCGGGGCGGCGCGGTTAGGAAACCGCCGTATAGCTAGTTAAATTGACTATATAGCTACTAAGGAAAACCGAAGGACGTTAGGGTTAGCTAGAGGTAACTATAGCCCTAGAACTAGTTCGAGAAACCGCTATTCGGCTATATCTAGTTTTGGCCTTAGCCGCCGCCGCGAGGCTAGCCTTAAGAGTTGCCGCCGCGATCGCCGCCACGACCGCTGCGGTTGGTACGAGCGCGGCTATGGCATTCGCGCATTAGGTAGCCTTTCTTGCCATAGTAGAGGCAGCGGCCCTCCGCTAGACGGCGGGACCGCTCCGCCGGGTCGAGCTTGTTAACTGCTAGGCGTATAGCGTCGAGATCTATAGGTTTACCCTACGTCATTGTTAGCGCCGTTGTTATTACTATAGTTGTAGTTGCCGTTGTTGTTGTTGTTAGAGCCGCCCGAGTTAGCAGCTTCGCCGTTGACCTTGCGGATATATTCCTTACTCTTAATGTTAGAAGCTATCTTCTAGGCCATTTCGACCTAGCCCTAGTAATCGTCGGACTTAGGTGTTACGTACTAGCAATTGAGCATGCCGTACATCTTAGGGTTCAGCTTCTCCTAGAGGCCCCGGACGCGAGCCGCGCCATCCTATTTGGCTATATCGGTTAGGTTAGAATACTCGGTAATAAAGTCGCTAAAGCGGGCGAACTTGCCCGACTAGGTCAAGCCACGAAGTTAGTTCTCGGCGTTAGCCACTAAGTCGAGGGTAGCGAAGCGTAAGCTAAGGTGGTCCAGCAGCTCTAGGCCGGTCTTCCACGAACGCCCTCCTATTGCAAAACCTACCAGAAGCAGTCTAGGCTATTCTTGTACCTCCGAGCTACGCTACTAGCCGCCTACGCTCGTAATACATCAAGCTAGAGCCTTGTTTTGACGAGCTAGATAGGGTTTGTGGCCGTGGCCGTTGCTATGCCCGCGGCAACGGCCGCCTGCACGTAAACCACGGCAGCGTCCTCTTGGCAGTTTAGCAAACGCGCTCTAAGGCTTTTGCAATTCCCGTACATATAGAACTTGATAGCGGTTGCAGGGACGACGCTGGATAGACTTGGCCCAAGACCGCGAAAAAAGGCGCGCTAGCCTTCTGTATAGTATATAGAGGCGACGATTTGGGCTATCTCCCGAATGTAGCGCAGTGATCCGGCGAGCAGGCGAGCGATAGCAGGTTTGGGTGGTAAATCTATTGCGTGCGCCCGTCTCGGAGGAAGCTGATAAAAGTCGGACTAGAGCCGCGTTCTTAGCACATCGAGCGGAGAAGTCAGGAGAGATATAGCCAAGCCTCCACTCCTATCGAACATAGTCGGTAGATTAGACAATGTATAACTCGCTAGTGGAGTTCAAATAGGATTTACAACTTACGCTCTAGCAACTAGGTACACTAAAGGCTACACAGTCTTTTTATTGGGCAAGGTCTTTTGCTTAGCCGATTCTCGCGTTGCAATTCTACGCGATACTGCCTCCATTTTAGCGCGTGCTACGGCCTCCATTTTGGCGGGATATAATGTTATTTTTACGGCGCTAGTTTCATTTCGTCTTGTAGCCGGGTTTTCTTCTCTGATCGGGATAAGCACGTGACTTTGCAGCCGCATTCAAACATGCGATTCGAACTAGGTTTGTTTTAGTGTTTCGGAACAAAACGTTTCATTTCCGAAATTCAAGGGCCCGAATTTCAAGTGGAAATCCAGACCCCGCTATTTTTCATTTTTCATTGAGTATAGGTTAGGGTTAGCTAACTAAACAAGGCAAATGCCAGGCCAAGATGTCTAAAAACCTACTTAATTTACTAGTAATTCAAGACTTAGATACCTAAGATATTATCTATAGCGGTATCCAAGCCTATACCTCTACCCTACTCCTCTACTAATTCGTCTACACCCTAATAATCTAGCTAAAACTAAGCCTAGAACTTATTCTCTAGTTTAATAACTTCCTTAACTAGTAGTAACTTCTAATAGCTATATTTCTTTATATTCCGCTTAGTTAGGCCCTACTTAAGGCGACGAAGAACCTAGCTATTTATATAGACAAATGTAGCTATATTGGTATCGCTAGATAATAGGCGGTTACGCGCCTTGTTGTAGATAAAGTTAGTAGCGGAAAAAGACCGTTTAGCTAGAACACTATTAGCGAGAGTAGAAAACACCCTCTTTATAATAGTAGCAAGTAGGATATCCTTCCTATTATTGTATAAAATCTATGTAGACTTAGGATCTAAGCTATTGTTATAGAGGCTAGTTACTTACCTAGGGCTAAAGAGCTCGCCTTTATAGGCACGGAAAGTATAGAATTACTTTAAAACTATTTATCGGGCTTGTAGCTTACAATTTTCCTTAAGGAAGGCCTTAGCACGCTCTATCTCTATATATAGTAGTTTATCCTTCTATATAGAAGGATCTAAAGTCTAGGTAGCGTAGTAGATACCGAGAGTCTATTTAGCTATACAACTATCTAAAAGATTGAATAGCTATTGCTAATCGACATCTATATTAGCGTTAACGCGCGTAACTACCTAGGTAGCCTATACTAACTTCTAGCTCTTAAGTGTATAGCCTATATACGCCCTATTAGACTCTAATATATATTAAGCTTCGTAGATAGGGTCTAGGATAGTGCTAAGAGTGTTAACACTACGCTAGAACGTAGTGTTATAAACCTATTAGGTCATCTTTTTAAAGTTCGAGCTATCTTCTATAGTGTTAGCTAGCTAGTAGGTCGAATAGAACTTAATAATAGTAGTAGGATTACTTACCTAAGCTTATAGTATAAGGATATTGTTCTTGACCGAAAGTAGTATACCTAGTTAAGTGCCCTAACGTGTAACTACTAGTATAATAAACCTATAAAGTTCGTTAAATATATCTCTCTAGTATATATATAGGTGGGCGAGATAAAGCTTCGACTTCTTAAAGAAGGTAATAATAGTAGTGACCTTAAGGAAGGCTTCTTTCTATTGTAGAAGGAGCTTAATGTCCTTAACAAGTAACTAGAGGCTATAAAAATCGTAGAGTATATAGAAAACGTACTTGAACCCTAGTCTATTATATATCTCATAGTAGAACTTATATATCGTAGTGTTTATATTGGTAACTAAGCTATTAATTTTAAAAGTGTCGTTAGCAACTTGGTTATAAATTACTAGCTTTACTAACTCTACTAAGTTAATAGTAGTATAGTCTTCTATACTAGTGTTGATAGACCGCTAGTAGAACGTAGCAATATCGGAGATATAGAAGGAGACATTAAGGAGCTAGTTATTAGAAATATCGTCTAAGCTATCGATAAAAAGGTTAAGGGACTTAGATCTTCGTACAATCTATAAAACCTTATAGTTTGTTAGTAAAATAGATACTAAAGAAAAGAGAAGGTATATCTACCTACTTTAAAACCTTAGTATAGATTATAGGTAGCTAGGTTAATATAGCCTCCCTTCCTAGTAGTCGCTACTTAGGATTTAAATAAGTAGCTAACTACCTTACCTCTTTAGTTTCCTAGAACTATATTAGTATACCGTTAGTTAACGAAGATAGCTTTAGTAGCTAATAGAGTACTATCTTCCTACTAAGTACAAGGGAGCGAGTAGATAGTAATATACTACGTAATTTACATCTATTTAATCTTCGAAATGTCACTAAAATGCCATTTAAACGAGTTATATTGGGTAAGATATTCACGTTAGTAGGTAACATTTTCCTTACGCTTATAACTATACTACTTATAGGTTACCCTTGTACCTACAAAGCGCTTATTTCTACTCTCTTTGAACTTAGCGTGAATCTTCTTAGTAGAGTACCTATTGATAAGGGTAATAAAGGAGTTTAACGCTAACATTATAAGGCTATTTATAAGAGGCTTGATAGGGCGATAGCTAGCGATATATAGTATTAAGCGGTATAGAAGTAGTAGAATTTAGTAGATTTAGTAGGTTTAGCTAGATTAGCGTATTTCTAAGGTAGGGGTCTTGGTTAAAATGCTAAGGCTTAGCGGGGGTAGTAGAAAAAAAAAGACCTATATATAACCCTAATCTAGGCTTGTCCGCTTGCCTAAATAGGCTTAGTGAAAAATGGGGAAATTCGAAATCTAAGGGGCGTTTTTCCATTTCGGGATTTCAGAGGGCGCCCCTGAAATCCAAAACACTAGTTTGTTTGCTGGCGAAGCTAGCGCCCCACTTGAAGATCAGGGTGCCAGACAAGCCTGGGTGCTGACATTGCCTACCAAAATCTGGACGCAGTCGCTTAGGGTTAAAATACCTGACTGTGATCGAGTCACCCCAGTAAGTGTGAAGCAAAGCTTGTTGTGGAAGGGAACGGCGAGCCAAAAAGTCGTCGACCAATCCCGCCTCAAATAACTTTGGAGGAAAACGCAGGTAAATGAAGTGAAGCGTTCCTTCCTCGCTTCTTCCTTCGTGTTAACACACTTCAGAATCATTGTCATTGAAGCTTCGCTTCAAAAATACCTGACTGTGGTAGTTCCGTCACCCCAGTAAGTGTGAAGCGAAGCTTGTGGAAGGAACGGCGAGCTTAAAAGTTATCGGCCAATCCCTCCTTAGATAACTCTGGAGG
The DNA here is from genome assembly GCA_023628475.1 of Chaetomiaceae sp. PF1801. NCBI lineage: Eukaryota > Fungi > Ascomycota > Sordariomycetes > Sordariales > Chaetomiaceae > Chaetomiaceae sp. PF1801. The sequence goes on from JAMAKQ010000159.1 coordinate 5,976, forward strand.
AAAACGCACCTAAATGAAGCGAAGCGTTCCTTCCTCGCTTCCTCAGTGTAAACACTTCAGAATCATCGTCATTGAAGCTTCGCTTCAATAATTTATATCTAAGGTAACTTACGGTAATCTAAGAACAAACTCGAGCAATAAGCAGGTTAGAGAAGTAAGGACAAATGTTACGGTACTTTCTTAACCAGGCACTACAGGTGTTATAACATTATTATCCTCGCCTACAAACCCTCTTATGCTTCACCCGCACTATTTATGTCCTACAGCACGTTCCTGCTTAACATCCCTCGTCACCACAATTCCCCCAAGCCCAGCCGCCTCGGCATCCCCAAACAGCATCTTCTTCTGACTCTCCGTGTCCGAGCCCGACGTCTCCTCCTCCCCTCCCTGCCCACGTTTCCCCCCAAGGATCTCGGTCAGCCTCATGGTGCCACCATAGCCGTCGTCGTTGTTGTTGCTAGAATCACACTCCCGGTAGGTCCGGCGCTGCAGGCTGGAGGAGCCAAAACCGTACGCGTTCATGCTCGTGCCGTTGCTTTTCTTCTGGGACGAGTCGCCGCCGCCTCCCAGGTTGAGGATGTTGCGGAAGAGCGGGCGGAGTGTCATGACGCAGCCGACGATGAGGCCGAGGCCGTCTGTACAATCAATGGGAGGTTAGTATTACGGCAGGGGTTGATGGGAGGGGGGTTTGTGGGATTCGTACTCTCGGCGTAGCCCCAGATGACGATATCGGCGAGGGCATAGAGGTAGTTCTCTTGGGCCGTGAGGTTGACGGTGTACTTGAGGCGGACACAGGCCGAGATGGAGGCGAAGAAGCCCAGCCCGAGCACGCCCACAACCGTGATCTTGGTGTTGCGGTTCATCTGGACGTTCCAGAGCAGCGGGATGGGCATGAAGGCGGTGACCCAGTCGGTGAAGATGTTGACGGCGGTGTCGGCATCTGGTGGAGGTCCGTCAATAAGGTGGTCATGGACGTAGGAGATGATTCTATCTGCGACGACGAGGCTTACAGTAGATATCCGCGAGGTACGCCGAGGGATTACAATGTCCTCCGTCCTCGAGTGCATCGGAATCCCAAGCCGCGCTGACTGGATTGCACTGGAAGATGATGTAGAAGCCTGTCACCCTGCGTTAGCCAATTCCTTCGCTTTTCTGAGAACAGCCCAGGGTATTATTAACACGCAATGAGGTTCATGGTGGTGAACAGGGCCATGACAAGGTACTGGATGTAAATGAAGAGTTTCCGGCCCTGTTGTTGCGGTCCTGTTAGTGTCTGCACCACCCGCGACGCGGACGAGACACTGAATTGGTACGAACCTCGGCAATTCGAATCAGCGCCAGACTGATGGACAGCTTGACCGGAATGATGTTGATGCAGAAAAAGACCTCGAATATGAAGAACCACTACTCCCGCCTCGTCGTCAGTCAAAGCCGAGTCACGTCAGGTGCGGCGTGGTGTAGCAAGTTTCACTCACGAATAGTCCCTTCTCATGATATTCCTCGTTCCCCGGAAGCGCCAGGGTCGCGTTGGTGGCGCCGATGCCCGTGAAGGCGCAGGCGATGCATCCTATCGAGAGGACGGTGAAGCAGGGCAGCGCCGCGGTCATGCACCAGTCCTCGAGGCCCCATGGTGCGAATCGCAGGCGGGTGTAGACGCGGAGGGCGAAGGCGACGTAGGCGGCAATACATCTGGTAAATCAGGATGAGCTGCCGCGCACATGTGCAAGGGACGATCCAATCTGCACTGTTCTCACTTACTAAAGGGCAGTGTTAGCCACGCGACGAGCATCAAAGAAGAAGACTGGGCTTAAACTCACCATTGTAATGACGGCCGCAGCTACGGCCGGTGCTCGGTCTTCGTGAAGCACCATCTTGCTGGCCGTGTGTGATGCTTCCCAATCTTCTCGGCCCGATGATGTCAACTCTTGTTGAACATGAAACCGGCTCGAGGCCGTGAACGGAAACAGGAATGCTCGGGTATCCGCCTGCTGGACGTTCGCTCACACACTCACGCGGCGGATACCAACATAAATGTCATCCGGGTCTCTGGCCCCCATCATCCGTGCCAGTGGCGAAAGGGGCATATACTGTAATGCACAATCTATCTGCCGCTGAGAGTTTCGTCCGGAGCGGCGACGCCAAGGGCCGGAATGCGTCCAGTGAGGCTCCAAACGGGCCGATCACAGCGGTGAAGCCGCCCACTTGCCGCGTCACTACTTCAGGAATACGGTTGGGGGGCCCGGGTTGATGCCTGCTACTCGGGGTCGTGTAAGCCGGTAGCTCCATCACACCACATGGCTTCTGCCAAGTTTGGCGGCGGGCTGGTGCCACTTCTGCTCCGCTGAGGAGCTCGAAACAACGGATACTTTCGCCAGAGAACGGCAGTTCCTTGCCAAGCAGCTGCTCGGGTTGGAGGGTTTGTAGCTCCAACGAGTACCTGTGTCCTGGAAATCAGCTGGAATTATGAAGGCGCATCGGAGAGGGCAATACGGAGATCCAACAAACACACTGCAGGCTGTCAGTACCTATCTGGTCGCCTCAAGGCAAGAGACACAATATAAAGGGTTCGTTTGCTACATGAAGCGCTGATTCCGGTTTAACGTCCTTATGTGCACCTGGTGTGTTCCAAACTTCTATGGCCGGACTGGAACCGACCTCGCTGGCTGGACTTTTTCCCGCGAGAAGGGCTGGAACCTGAAACTGACAGCCCTACCACACAAGCCGGGAAATGCCTGGACAAGCTTTGTTGACGTCGCTTGGCTAGACTGTCGAGTGGTTGGAGACCCCACAGTAGGGCCCATTTTGTCGGTTCAACGGGCCCTTGGCGTCGTGCAGCTCAGGGGCTGAACAGGCAGTGCACCTTGTGGAGTTTTCGAGCAGGACTGGAGTCGATCAAATGGGACGCTTCTGCAATGATATTTTCCATTTGCCATGCAAATCCTTGATTCACCATATAATTGCACTAGGTAGTGTACTGCCACTCAACCGCCACTTACCGGCTCCGATGTCGCCCACCCCGAGTCTCCCGCCGGCGGCAATGTCTCAACCACCGCCCACTTCCCGTCCCACTCCCAGTATGAAAGCAGCCCATCGATCCCCTCAGTCACCATGTGCATCTTCTGGTTGAAGCTCCCCTGGACCAGCGCCCAGACATGCTTCACCCCTGTCCCTGTGGTCTCGACCAGCTTCCATTTCCCTTGAGCGCCTTCTACCGGCGCCTTGATGAGGATATCATCATTCACTCTCTCCCAGTGCTGCACACTACCGTTAACTGCGATGGCCAGCTGGAAGCCGCCTATGCTGGTCTCGTTGGCTGTGTTGAAAAAGTCCTGGATCATGACGGGCGGCGTGTCGAGCGGGATGCCCGAGCCAAACACCTCGCCGGCGGACCATTTTGCCGTGTCTTGGCCGCTGCGCCAAAAGAGTTGCAGTTTACCGTCGGTGCGGACGGCGACGGTGTACAGGTTGCCGCGGGAGGCGCTCTGGAGGTTGTAGAGGTCCAGCCCAACGTTGGACTGCACCACGGAGGGCCCGCTCTGGGCGATGTTGCTTGCGATGGGGGAGTTGGTTTGGGTCCAGGTCGTGCTGTTCGGTTTTTGTTGCCACTGAGAGAACCCCGTCAGCATTGCCAGAGCATTGTGACAGAAATGATGGACAATGGACTTACCTCGTTGAGTGTCCCGTCAGCATGCTTGACAACCATGACCAGCTGGGACCCATCACCCTGAGCCAGGCCCGGAAACCCATCAATGCCCTTGCTCTCGATGCTGGAAACCTGCTTCCACTTCTTGGCTGACTGACTGTATGCCCACTGCCGCAGAGTTTGACTCTTGTCGACGCCAACGGCATGGAAGTCTCGGTTGAAAGACGTCCCAGCAATGGCTGGCTGCCCGACGACGCTCCCCTGGATGTCCGAGACTTTGCTCCATTTTGCTGTATCCCCATCACGCGAGACATGAGCAAACCCATCACCAGCAGAGTTACGGAAGAGGAGCTCGAAGTTCCGGTGCGTCTGGCCGTTTCCCGACTGCAGCATGCTTCCGCTCTGGTGGCGCTTCCGTGTCCACGGATCCGGGTTGACGTTGGTAACGCCGTACTTTGTCCAGCTGTCGATGTTGGCGTTGTCGTATCTGTCACCGATGTCAGCCCCTGATCGGGATCCTCACGGAACTCAGGGGTAACTCACGCAAAGTAAACAAACCCGTTCACCCCCCACCCCTTCCCCCACGAGTTCTTCATAATCCACGCCTGCTTGTCATCATCATAACCCACCACAATCGCCAAATGATTCCCCGTCGTCTCCGACACCCCATCCCACTTGTACACACTCGTTTCGTTGGCAGGCTTCCACGCCCCAAAATCCGCATACAACACAAACGTCGCAATCACCGGCCCATACTGATCCAACCACCTCTTCTGGTCCTCAATCACCCCCAGCGCCTGATAAAACGGGATATACGTCGCCCTCCCCGCCCGATCCCAACAATGCTGATACCCATGCAAGGTCGCCTGGTACGGGTCACACGGCCAATCCGCAATCCCCGGCGGCGCCGCGTTCGTGTCATTCACAAACATGACCCCCTGCCCGGCCACCCACGCCAGCGTCTCCTCGGCGTTGCCCACGCTCTCGCACGCCGCGCCCACGCCGTCGTGCACGTCGGCCTCGCTGCGCTTGCTCCACGCGCCGTGCTCGATGCGCACCATGGCCTCGATGAGGGCGGTGGCGGCGAAGGCCCAGCAGCTGTTGCAGGAGCCTTGGTCTTGGGCGGTCGTGATGTAGTTGAGCCCGGAGCGGTTGCGCCAGTCGACCGAGAGGGGTGGGGAGGTGGTGGCTTTGCTGTTGCTGAGGCTGAGGCCTTGGGGTCGTGGGGAGTAAATGGGCGGGTGGATGGTGGACCAGTCGAGGGGGCCGATGGACGAGGCGGGGACAGGTTCTGGCCATGGGAGTCGGCGTGGGCGGAGGACGGGGTTGGCAGCTGCACCCATGGCAATGAGCAATGCCAGCCATGTCTCTAGCGGCCAGCCCATCTTGGTTGGAGCGAAAATGGGGGTTACTAGGAGGAGTGGCTGTGGTTGACAGCAGGTTGAGCCAAGCACTCGAGTTCTATATACCCCTTAAAGTCCGTCGGTCATCATATTCTTGGAAGGGGCCGAACAAGCTCCCAACTCGAGTGAATGCAGGGTCCCCACCAACCGGGCTGCCCATAATGCGTTTCTTAACAACTCCTTCCTCCGGCCTGCCATACCAGGCATCTCGTTATGGTGATCATCTACCTGGCAACCTGGAACCCAGCCTCCGCCAAGCAGTTCGAGCATCCCACCAATAACCAGGTCGTCTCGCCGCGCATCCCGCCCTGCTCGTCGCCTGCTGATCTCCCGGCGAGCCGTCTGAAACGGCCGGGACCCACCCGCATATGAAGCAATACCAAGGAAGATATGGCCCCGTTTAGCCGCCGCGTTCCGCTCCGCGTTACATTGCGGGCGGTGATCACCGTTGTTGGTGGACACGGTCGCAACTCCCGGGAGGGGACGTCATCAGCAATCTGCAACTATGTGACTTTCACAAGTATCACTTCTTATTCCTTGTGAGAATGCTGAGCCCCTGCGGCCCCCTGGCTCGAGTGACCTGTCCTCGAAGGGGGCAACGGACATCAACCCCAGCGCCACACCCCGGGATTCACTCGCCTCGCGTCGGTTGACCTGATGTTGAGTAGGTAAGGTTCCTAAGGGTACCTTAGGTGATGTGGCTCAGAGTGGGAAGCACAATGCGTGTATTAATTACCCCTGAGACGCATGTCCGAACCACAATGCCCGGACCTGGCCCGGCTATTACATCCAACACCTTGAGTCGCCACGCCGCTTACAATATCCAACCTCATGTTCCTAACGCCATGCTCAAGGCAATGCCATAAACACCCTCTTCAACCTCTCATAATTCGGAGCCCCCAACCCCGTAACCGGATCCCACCCCTCCACCGCCCTGAACCCCTCCGTACCACACCCCGGATTCCCCCCCTCCACAACATCACTAAACACCTCCGGATGGGCATACAACACCGGATTAACAAACCCCACAGTCCCCTTCCCAGCCCTCAACCTCTCCCCATTAATCAGCGCAATCATGGCCCCAAACGTGGGCGCAGACGCCGACGTGCCCGAGAACGCCATGAACCCGCCATCCAGACCGGTAATATAATCCTGCGAGGCAAGGGCAACGTCGGGGTAGCCGCGGACTTGTTGGGTGTTGTTGTAGCGGGAGGCGTTGTAGCCCGGCTCGTGGGCGGCGTAGTAGTGCTTGATGGCGGAGGATTGGTAGGAGGGGAGTGGGAAGAGGTTGCTGAAGCCGCCGCCGGAGGGGAAGTTGTAGGATGCGATTTCGCGGGTGGTGGTGGTGGTGAGGGGTTCGTTCAGGTTGGCGGGGAGGGCGGTGCCGCCGACGGAGGTGATCCAGGGGCAGGTGCCGGGGAACACTAACATAAGGTGTGTTTGTCAGGTCACTTGCTGTTCGTGAACAAGGGAAGATAATGTGAAAGGGGGGGATCATACTCGGATTGAACCTCCCGTAGCTCGCCGCCACGGGGGTATACGACCCGTCATCCTTGACGCACTGCCCCCTGAGCCCGGCAACGCCGTCATCACCAGACGAGAACAGCACCGTCACACCCATGAGCCCCAGCTTCATGTACTCAGCACACTCTCGCGCGCGGTAACTCGCCGGTCGAGCGTCCTCGTTGCTGCCGTACGACACCGAGATGACCTTTGTCGCGTTATACACGCCGCACATGGGCTTGCCCGTGTATGCGCCCGGAAACGAAGCATCATGCGGGTAAATGGCGTCCCAGTCCTTGTCGTCACCACCGTCGGTTGTGCAGTAGGCGGCGTCAATGGCGTCGAGGAAGTTATTGTTCGTCGCCGGGTTGGACACGACGTTGTCCCCAACCTGGTAGAGGGTGACGTTTTGCGGGTAGGTCAGGGCCATGGCGTAGCAGAGGTCGAGGTTGGATTCGCCGCGGACGCCAGAGCCGCTGTCCGTCGAGAGGTAACCGCCGTCAATGCCGTTGAAGATGGGGGAGGTGCCGTTGGGGATCTTGCGGTCGGTGTAGACGGAGAAGAAGCCGTTGAGGTCGTCTTGGTTGTAGCTTTGTGGGGCGAACTCGACGATGCCGAAGCTGTTGGCCTTGACGGGCTGGACGTTCTTGGGGATGTCATATCTGCTTGGGTCAGCTGAAGTGCAGGAGAAAGGACAGAGCCGCAACATACAAGGCGCGCAGGCAAGCAGGCGTCGTAACCTCGCTGCAGTTCTTCAGCGAGTCACCCTTGGGGTGGCCGTGCGGGAGTTTCTTGAATTTTGGAGGGAGTGCCTCATCGCGCCTCTTGAGACCCCTGGTGGTGACGGTTGCCTCCCGCTCGTCGAACTGGATGGTGGGCGCAACCAGGTCGATGTGCCCCTGAATGGCGGCCGGGACGCTGTACGACTCGCATGCCACGAGCTGGGCGCCCAGGTCGTTCTCGTAAACGTTGTAAGTGGTTTCGAGCAGTGACTCGGCCTTGCCAACGGTAGTGGTGACCTTGATCCAGTTCCGGCCTACGCTCCGCGAGATGTCGTTGCTCGCGACGCCTTCATTGAGCAGCCATTGCTCCGTCTCGGTGACGGCCTCATCGCTGGGTGCGAATGTGTCGGCAACCTTCTCGGCGGACCAGTGCTGGCCGTATGTCTCAGAGCGAGGGTTGGCGATGGCGTTGATGAACTCTTCGGCACGCTCGAGGTTGCGCTGCTTCAGGCCGATGCGCAGAGTCAGGGGCGCGTCTGCCTCGGCGCGGCTGACTTTGGTCCAGTGGCCGTGGACGACGTCCCGCCTTTCGTGTGTGACCTTGGTGGTTGACGGACGTGCGTGGGTCGCGAGGGCAAATGCCACAGCAGCGAGGAGGGCGGAGGCCACTCGTGTAGCGACCATAGTTGAAGACGTAACTTCCGGGACACAGACTGTGGAAGAACACAAGACGATGTTGAAGCGTTGCTGGAATCGACACGGATATATACCTACCCAGGATCTTCCATAATCTTGATTCCCGATCTTGTCTGCTTAGGAAATGTTCACTCATCACGACGTGATCTCGACTCGACTTGGCAGCCTGCTTGGAGCCAACTCCTCGTACTGCTTCCAAAATAAGCAACGCTAGACAACGCTATCCCCAGATACTACGGGACTTGCATCGTATAAGTGGCGGAATCATGGCAATAGGGTGGGCCGGATGACTTTCTTGGAGTAGATCGCTCGTGTTGACCCTTGCCCCCTGAAGTTGGTGCTTACTCATGCCCCTGACTCCCACTCATGGTTGCATTTCGAGACTATATCAGTAATCGCTTTCATCCATTAAGTGTCTTGAGCGACTGTCCCTAAAGAAGCGAATCTCCCAACTCGTTATTCGTATTGGAACTTCGATGCTGCAGGCGCCCAATGTAGCATGGGTGACAGGGTCCGCTATGAGCCCTTGAGATATTGTTTGTCAACCAAACATCATGCAGCACCTGGCTGAATAAGGTCAGGTAGTATGTAGAGGCTTTCAAAATACCTTGGCCACTGTATCTGGTTGTAGGTCGACGGTTGTTGACGCGCCAACTCCGCAGATTCGAGATGCTACATCCCCCTTAGTTAAGTTAGTTTGGACCGAGGCTTCTGCTAGGCATTATGTCAACTAGTTGGACACATACATGCTTGCCCTTGCTTCAGGGCCTAAATGCCTTTGGTGCTCGTAGTCCATTTGTCGAAAACCACAGCTGGCATTCACACGAGTGCTCCTTTCACGCTCCTGGATATCTTGCACGGCCCTGCCACCATATTGTAGGTACCTGCAACCCCAACAAGAACAGTCTTGTCGAGATCCTCAGCTCCAGTCATTGCTCAAAGGCCCTTGGGTTTATCTTGCAACTCTATTGGATATTTAGGGTTTTTCTGACAAGTGTAGGGTGTGAAAGGAGGTTGAGATCCTTCTAATGAGGAAGCCACATCTAATACCGATATTACCGAAGCCACCGCACGGTTAGGTCAACTCCGAGTCTCTGAGGGATGTTTGCCGGGGCTTGGCGCGGAGATACAGAATGCCTCTGCAGTTCCCCGAGACGCGATCTCCGAGGCTCTGGGGTTGGCTGCAAAGGGTGTGTCGTCACGCGAACCGAGCGCCGTGAACGCGGGGCTTCTTTCGTCCGCAAGGGTGTGTGTGACTCAACAATTGCCGACGGACGGCAGCATACCTCTCTGCTCCTCATCAGAACTCCGTGATTTGAGTCCTCCCTTATTAATTATCAACTTCAACCTTCGCCGTTTCCCCTCTCACTTGCACCGTACGCCGCAAAGTCAAACCACCATGACTCCCCCACCAGGACAACTCGCCATCTCAGCCAGCCCGCGAGTCCACGCTCTCCTCGCCCGGCTGCACGCAGCGTCCGAGGCGCAGGAAAAGTCCTTCTCCCAGACCTGGTTCTACCTCAAGCGCCTCATCGCCTTCTACCTCTTCTCGACCCCCTGGGGCTCGGCCTCGGACGACCACATGCGCGACAAGTTCGTCGCCCTCGAGGAAGACAAGTGCCACTTCATGTACCTGCTGGCGCGCAGCGCTGGAGCCCTCAACATTGTCGAGGCTGGTACCAGCTTCGGCGTTTCGACTATTTACCTGGCCCTGGCTGTCGGGCAGAACGTGGCGGACCAGAAGGTAATGGGGAGGAGTGTCAGTGGGAAGGTGATTGCTACTGAGAAGGAGCCGACCAAGGCGGCAAGGGCGAGGGAGCATTGGGCTGAGGCTGGTGATGAGGTGGCGGGTGTGATTGAGCTGCGCGAGGGGGATTTGCTTGAGACGCTCAAGAGGGATGATATGCCTGAGCAGGTTGACTTTCTTCTTCTTGACAGTAAGTGCCCACACTTGTACCAACTGTGACAGTGAGAAGAAGGAGACGTTCTCGAACTAACACGAACAGTCTGGACCCCGATGGCGCTCCCGACGCTCCAGATCATCAAGCCTCGGCTCAAGAAGGGCGCTATCGTCCTTGCCGACAACACCAAGATGGCGCGGCCGATGTATCAGGAGTATCTCGATCACATCCACGACCCTGGCAACGGGTTCAAGACGACCGAGGTTCCGTATTCGGGTGGGCTGCAGATGTCGGTCTACCTTCCGGAGTAGGGAAGCTGCTATCAGGCATATTATAAGTTACCAGGTACCTGGTACTTGTCAATTCCAGGGGGATGTGTCATCTCTTTTGAATGGTGCTGTGAGTATTTGTCTCAGGGCACAGGGAAAACCACAAAAAGTGACAAGGGATGGATTCAACTTACCTGGATTCCGCTGGCAATTGTGACGAGCCTGTGGTGCAGGGAGCTTGGCCTCAAGGAGTCAAGAGTGTTCAAGTTGTGACACCATCAATCATCTGGCCATTTAAATTTTTAACCTCAGTTCACAGGGCAACACTCACGCACTCTCAAGCATGCCATCAGAGGTAACCAAGACCCAGCAACCTTGGAGTCTTGTCGCGGTTGCTGGCTAGGCCCGCTTTGGACACGGTTCGGGGAACATGAGATTGCAACCGGAGCTCTCACACTCCGACTCCGGAGTAGGAGGACACCAAACTTGAACCCTGTCGGGATGTTTTGGCGACGGGCTGGGCTCCGCTTCATGGCCCCCAACCAGAGCCGATGCGGCTAGGTTCTGTCAGCTCGGGCTATTGACGCCCCTTCACGTGGCTGCGTGTCAAGAATGTCGATGCCTGGCGCGAAGTGACGTGGGGGCCGAGACTCGCGACGCGACGCACGGGAGCCTTTGGTGCAGCGTCGTCTGCCCGAGCCGAAAGGCCCCTTCGGCGTTCGGACCATGGCTAGCTCGGTAAGGATAAGGTAGGTATTGAGGAGTGTGGCCGTCCTCAGCAGGATATATAAGGGTCCTGCATCCCCCGAAGAAAAATCCCAACCCAAGTCAGGCATCCACAAGACAAATCAGCCCAGGTTCTTGACCGTCCCGTCTCAAATTGAGCTCACAAACCACCAACCCCGCCACGCCTACCAAGACACCAACTCGAAAGAAATCCGCCCACCATGTCCTCCCACCAGCAACAACAACCCACCCTCCACCTCATCTCCAAAACCGACCTCACCACCCAACACATTGTCCCCGTCTCCCTCCCCTCGGGCTCCCCCTCCCACCCGCCCGGCCCCCTCACGCCCGGCCAAGTCCGCATCCGCGCCCACACCATCTCCCTGACAACCAACAACTTCACCTACGTCCGACTGGGCGGCATCCCCCAGCTCGGCTGGTGGAACGTCTGGCCCATGCCTCCGGCCGCCTCCCTCGCCGCCCCGTTCAACGACCCTTCTATCCTGGCGGGTTATTGTCGCGTCTCGGCGTGGGGGTATTCCACCGTTCTCGAGAGCACCATCCCCGAAATCAAACCGGGGATGCTGCTCTTCGGCCAGCAACCTGTCAGCACCCTTGATGAAATCGTCGAGCTGGGACCGGCGGATGTGCAAGGGCATTGGATGGAGATCAGCACCCGCCGGAAGCACCTCAATAGCGTGTATAACCGGTACATTGCCCGTGCCTTAAACGAAGCGGACAGGGAGGGCAGGGGGTGGGATGCGCTGATGGATGTGCTGTTCCAGTCGGGGTACTTGATGAATCGGTTTGTGTTTGCGTGGGAGGAAGGAGTCAAAGCGGTGCATCCGCTTGGGGATGGGCGGTTGCCGTGGTCGAAGGGGGAGGATGCGGAGCTGGCGGGGGCTGTGGTGGTGATGTTGGCTGCGTCGGGGAAGACGGCTTTGGCTTTTGCCAGGGAGGTCAGGGCTGGGAGGCCGGAGGGGGAGCAGCCTGCTAAGATGGTTGCTGTCGGGTCTGAGCTGTCGAGGGAGTTTATGGCGGGCACCGGGCTTTTTGATGAGGTGCGGCTTTACGGCGATTTGGAGGACAAGGGGTTCGATCTGGAAGCGAAGCTCGGTACTCAGGGGCGGAAGGTGGTGTTGATGGATTTTGGTGCCAGAGGAGATGCCGTGGATCGCTGGGCCAAGGCACTCGAGGGCAAGTGCAAGAGGATCCAGGCGTTGGTGGTGGGAGGAGATCCCCTGGGCAAAGAGCGCAGCGAGACGGCCAAGAAGGTTGAGGACCCCACGAGCGGCGTTGCCCAGGTCTTCACCGGGAAGCTTCGGGAGAACGCCGTTGAGGCCCTCGGCGCTGCCAAGTACTTTGCCGACCAGGAGGCTGCGTGGGATGGGTTCAAGGCGGCCGGAAACGGTCTGGGGCTGCACCTCAAGTGGGGGAAGGGGCTGGACGAGTTCAGCAAGGACTGGGGCATGTTGGTCCGAGGGGAGCATGGGCCGAACGTCGGGCTGGTCTACGAACTTTGAGGTCTAGAAACCTGGTTCTGACATAGCATATAGTTAAGGACTCCCGAATACAGTTGAAATGCACTTTTACAAGGCTTGAGTCCTTCAGTTCAAGTTGGCTCCCGCCGCAGGTAGGAAAACTTGAACCGCCCAGCTTTTCTACATTCTCAAGGTACTGCTTCATAATCACTGACTTCTCAAGGCAATAAGTTGCTTGATTGAGGCCGGCATATCCAGGTAAGGTAGTACTGTACCTAAGTGTTGTTAACTGTGACTTGATTCCGTGTATGCGCCGCTGACGTTGCTCGTCACCAAACTGCGGAGCCTCCTGAGTCATCTCCTTCGCTGTATGGGCCCCTTAAGTACCTAAGGTAGGTAAGGAGGCAGGCAGTTTTTGCAACTCACCGAGGTCGTGGCAGTGTGCCTCTCCCCCTTATGTGCCTGCTATTTAGTCTGCCACTTGCTTCGCCTCAAGCGTAACCCTCACTGCATCAAGCCACATGCACGTTCTCATGCAAGGTGCCAGCTTTGCAACCAATCCGAAAAGGTTCGAGTTTGGCGCAGCATCCCCTCGAGGCTGAATCCCATTTTCCTTGCCAGCTCACAATCCCGCTTTTAGCCAGCTGAAAGCCGTCAAGCGCTGACCGCAAACCCAAGCTCCTACACTGTTCAATGCTCTAGAGAGAACGGGTTACGAGCTCTCCAGTGAATCACCCCCTTCGCAAACCCTGTTTCCCTTTACGGGCATCTTCTCACTGACATCACTGGCAAGGCCCATCAACCAAAACCATTGAAGCCATGAGACTCCTCAACACGCATACTCTTCAGCTGCAAGAGTTCATTGGCGACACGGAGTCGATAGCCCACTATGCCATCCTATCCCACACGTGGGAGAAGGAAGAGGTCACCTTTCCCGACATGAGCGACCTAAACAAGGCGCGCGCAAAGGCCGGCTTCGCCAAAGTCCAGTCCGCTTGCATCCTCGCCGAAAGCCAAGGGTTCGACTACATTTGGATTGACACCTGCTGCATCGACAAGTCCAGCAGCGCCGAACTGTCCGAGGCCATCAACTCCATGTACCAGTGGTACCGCTGGTCCAGCGTCTGTTATGCCTACCTCTGCGACGTCGAGAACTTGGGCGAAGTCGAGGGCAGCAGGTGGTTCACCCGAGGCTGGACACTCCAGGAGCTCATCGCGCCGGCGCGGGTCGAGTTTTACAACAAGGACTGGGATTATATTGGTGAAAAGCAAGACCCGGGCCTTCTCTCCGCTATATCCCGCGCCAGCCTGGTGGATGAGTACGTCCTCGGCCGCGTTGTCAAGCCGCGGGATGTCAGCGTGGCCAAGAGGATGTACTGGGCCTCCAAGAGGAGGACGACCCGAATCGAGGACGAAGCCTACTGCCTGATGGGGCTGTTTGATGTCAACATGCCCCTGCTCTACGGCGAGGGACGCAGGGCCTTCATCCGTCTCCAGCAGGAGATCTCCAAAGTCACAAACGACCAGTCGATCCTCGCCTGGTACTGTGACTCCTCGTACGAAAGCGAAGAGTCCGGCATGTCGTCGTCTTGGGCAGGCTGTTGCGCCCCCTCGCCGAGATGCTTCAGCTTGTCCGGCAACATCGTGCCTCTGCCGGAGATGGATCCCGCTGGGAGGCTGGGCCATGTGAACTTCACGGGGACTCTGACAGAACTCACGGCTATCATTTTAGAGTGCGAGCCAAATGGCCGAAAGCTCGAGGTCGTTCTCGCTTGCCAGATCGGGCCCATCCCCGGAACATTTCCAACTCTGGTTCTGCGCCAACGGCCAGGGAACCCAGGGCATTACACTCGGATATTCACGGCCGGCGTCGTGTCCCACTTTGCCCTGCATAGCCCGGGGAGAATCATGTCGCACCGGGGGCTCTATCACAACCCGATGACCAGCAATGGCGCGGGCTCCAACGGCCTGACCGGCGATGGCCTGTACAACCGGAGCCTTCTTGGTCTGACGCTCTCTTCAAGAGGTCAGCAGAATCCGCGTGAAATGCCTGTTATGATTCGAGGCGGTGAGTGTCTAATGCACAACTTACACCAGGGTTGGACACACAAGTCACGCCTGGTTGTCCCTCCTCGTGCGGTTGAACAATGAGTGCTGATGACAGGATCCAACCAGCCTTGGGAGATACTGAAGAACGGTTCCTTCCCAGTCCCGAACGAGTCACCATCTGGAAAACCATCGTCCACGCTTCCCACCGCGGCCGGTCACCGTCCATCAGGGACCGAACCGCGACACAGTCCTGGCTTCCAGACCGCATCCGAGTCTTCTGGCTCGTTCACCTTCCAAGAAGGGCCTCAAAAATTACCGTTTCTGTCATCGAAGTCTACCCCGTCAAGCACTGGGATAGCGGCTCGCACCAGTTCATGTGGTCGCCATTCCTAGAACCCCTGGAAGCAGACCTCCCGCTAACCGCTGGCGTGGCACGAATCGGTTTCGACATGGCCACACAGGAGGTGGAGGGAGAGGAGGAGCCCGAAATCCTGCGCCTCGGGACAGCAATTCTGGCTTTTGGGCTAAGACTTGTAAGCTCGGGTGCCTCCGAGGACACCGTCCGCCAGCCATGGTGCCGCCTTCTCGAGGATAACGGTATCGATGATCTCGAGGAGTACTTCCACATTCGGCATGACGTGGAAGGCCGGGATAATACACAGCGCCACTCGCTGTCCTTGGCTGTTGGCGTCGTGGCCAACGCCTGGGTCGCGACCACCAACGTCTCCGGGGGCATATGTGAGCTGATCAAACTCTGGGCTGTTGAGGAGGTTAATGGCAGAAACGACGGGACATGACCAGCAGGTATGGTCGTAAAGGAATGTCGGCCATAACCGGGATCCAGCTTGAATGTGAACAACGGACGTCCGTCGGGCAACTTGGAATGGACTGGGCTGAGAGAAAACCCTGCCGGGGAGAGATCTATCTTCTATGTCTATCACGCTTCTTCCAGCGCTCTTCTAAACACCTCTATAAACCCCCAAACATCTTCAAACCTGCAATACATCGGCACCGGCGCCACGCGAATGACATCCGGCTTCCTCACGTCCACCACCACGCCCCCCTCCGCCAACCTCGCACTCACCCTCTCCAACAACCCACCCCTCAACAACAAACTCAACTGCGACCCCCTCTCCGCCGGATTCCCTGGCGTCAGAATCCTAAACGCCGGCTCCTCCCCCTTCTCACCCGCTCCCGCACCCACCTTCTCCTCCAACAACCCGTTCAACAACCACTCCAAATACCCCGTCAAAACCACCGCCTTATCCCTCACCTCCCTCATCCTCGTCCGCCCAAACACCCCCAGCGCAGCCCTCACACACGCCAGATCCACCGCGCTCGGGTTCGACACCTGCCACCCGTGCGCGCCCTCGGCGGGGAAGAACTCCTTGGACATGTTGAACCGCACTTTTTTGTCTGCACCATACCACCCCGCCAGACGGGGTTTGTATCCCAATCCGCCATCAGTAGAGTTAGTGGTGGTCTCGTGGTGGTGGTGGTGGTGGTGGTGGTGCCGTTCATGGATAAAAGCACCCGCGATTGCCCCCGGCCCGGCATTGAGGTACTTGTATGTGCACCAGACGGCGAAGTCGACGTCCCAGTCATGCAGGCAAAGCTCGACGTTACCGACGGCGTGGGCGAGGTCCCAGCCGACTGTGATGCCGCGGGCGCGGGCGCGGGCGGTGATGGTGGGGATGTCGAAGAGTTGGCCGGTGTAGTACTGGATTCCGGGGAGGAGGAGGAGGGCGGTGGTGTCGGCGTGGGCGTCGATTACCGAGAGAATGTGCTCTGTGGAGATGGAGAGGGTTTCCTGGTTGTCGGGGTGGATTTCGATCAGGGAGGTGGAGGGGGAGAGGCCGTGCCATTCGAGTTGGGAGGCTATCGCGTACTGTAAAATGTCAACATCACGCTGGGCTTGAGTTGTGGGGGGTTCAGGCTTACAGAGTCGCTGGGAAAGGGCTTCCACTCGGCAATGATCTTGTGCCGCTTCTCGGTGGGCCGATAAAAGCTCGCCATCATGAGGTGCAGGTTCACCGTCAGCGTGTTCATGTAGATGACCTCGCTGGGCGACGCGGCGCCGACCAGGTCCAGCGACTGCTGCGCGCAGTCGGCCGCCATGTCCTGCCAGGCCTTCAGGGGCGAGTTTTCGAGGGAAGTGAAGTGGCCGTTGACGCCGATGGAAGCCCATGTCTCGAGGTGCGCGTCGAGGTGCGTCCGGATGGACTTTGGCTGGGCGCCGAGGGAGTTGCCCACGAAGTAGATGGACGGGGTGTCATCGTGAGTAGTGCCGTTGGTCTTGGCTGCGCCGTCACCGTTTGGCACCTTTGCTTCTCCTGAAATGCGGTCAGGAACAGACCACTCCGTGAAAAGGGGAGAAGGACAAACCTGGTCTGCTGCCGTCGAGAGCCTTCTTTTTCAACGAACCCTTGGTTGGAATGTTGAACTCATTCCGGAAGGAGCGGAGCTTGTCTTGAGCGTCCAGCTGTCTCGCATAGTCGATGGACTTGGCATCAGGGGGGAACTCGGGCTTCTGGCCGGCCCGGAAGGCCTTGACGAAGGTTTGGTAGTCGCACATGGTGTGGCTGGGTGACAAGTTTGCTTAACAATCGGCCTCACCACACAATTGGCGCCAACACCATTTATACTCGTTATCCCCTGAAATGTTTACTACCCCTGAGTCCGGTCTTGTGCCGAGGCAGCTCCGGGTGGGCCCGCGGCAAGGCCCGGAGACCCGCTTTTTCGCCGATCCGCCCGTTTCCGTGTTCCGTGTTCCGTCTTCCGCACCTCTGTTCCGCTCCGGGCCCGCTGTAAGTTCACAACAACCTGCTTTCCAGTTCCGGAACAGCGAGGTTTAACGGCTTGAAGTTCCGCTTCAAACTCACCGAGACCCGTTTTGTAAGGTGCAAGAGGTGCCGATTCTCGCTGTTGCCGGGTTCCGTCACGGCATTGATAGCGTTCAGGGGGTCGAAACAACCTTCTTCCGGCGGGTTTAGCCCTCTTCCGCGGATTTACACCACTTGGAATGGCAGTATGTGTGGATGACATCAGGGGAATGGCGTGTGACCGGCGTCAACACCGCCGGCAAGGAGCGGAAGCTTGGAGGACGTCACGACGGATCGGATCTGGCCGTGAACTTGGCAGTTGCTGTTGACATTAGGAGTGATCTCGCTGCAGCAATTCAAATACCTGACTCGATCCCACAAGTCACGTATCTCGCTGTGCATCAAATCACACTTCCAGTTTTGTTTCTGTCTGCCTCAACCCTGTTGTCAACATGTCACCCCCTGAAGTCATCAAACTCTCCCGCAAGGAAGAGAAGACTGCCCCTTCGCCCTTCTCGTTAAAAGACTACGCCATCACCGCCAATGGTTTCCTCCCCGCCCAGCCACCTCTCCAGAGGCTTCCGAACCCCTACTACGCTCCTTGGGAGACGCTAGCAGATTCACTCCCAACTGCCCTCGCAGAGCGAACCCTCCGAGACCAGATCGACCGCCTCCCTGTCCTGTCCACCGACCACCTCACCACAGAGCAAGAATGGCGACGGGCATGCGTGGTTCTGGGCTTCCTCACCCACGGCTATATCTGGGGCGGCGACACAGCGGCTGAGGTACCTCCCTCACCCCCCCTTCACCACCCACTCTCACCATCCAGTCACTTAACTAACCCTTTCAACCCAGATCCTCCCACCCAGCATAACCCTCCCCTTCCTCACCATCTCCCAGCACCTCGGTATCCCGCCCATCGCCACCTACGCCGGCCTCAACCTCTGGAACTTCACCACTACCTCCCCCACCACCGACCTCACCGACCTCGACGCCCTCCGCGCGCAGCACACCTTCACCGGCACCGGGGACGAGTCCTGGTTCTACATGGTCAGCGTCGCCATGGAGGCGCGCGGGGCGTACATTATCCCCGTCATGCTTGACGCGCTGCACACCCTCTCTCTTTCCCCGCCCTCTCCTTCCCGGTATGAGTCGAAAAGGGTGGCGGATGCATTAAACGAAATGACAACCTGCATTGCCCACCTGGGACACCTCCTCGATCGCATGGACGAGCACTGCCGCCCGCAGGTCTTCTACCACCGCATCCGTCCCTTTCTGGCGGGGAGTAAGAACATGGCTAAAGCGGGGTTGCCGAGGGGGGTGTTTTATGATGAAGGTGATGAGGGTGACGGAAAAAAGGGGGAGTGGCGGCAGTTGAGGGGGGGGAGTAACGGGCAGAGCTCGCTGATTCAGTTTTTGGATGTTGTGCTTGGGGTGGAGCATGCTGCGGGGGGGAATGGCACTCCTGAGGGGAGTGTTTCTGGTTTTGGTTCTGGGTCTGGTGGTAATCAGATGGGGATGATGGGGAGGGTAGCAGGGTCAGGAGGGATGAGTTTTCACCAGGAGGTGAGAGCGTACATGCCGGAGCCGCATCGCCGGTTCTTGGAGGATGTCGCGGCGAGATGGCCTGGGGGGATGAGGAAGGCGGTTGGGGAGGTTTTGGCGGGTGCTGAGGGCGGGCTGGGGGAAGAGCTGCTGGCCCTACAGGAGGCGTTTCGGACGGCGACCAAGGCGCTGGCTGAGTTCCGGAACAAGCACCTGCAGATTGTGGCGAGGTACATCATCATCCCGTCCCGGCAGCCGAATCCGGATCAGGGGGTGAATCTGGCGACGGCGTCGTCGAGGCTCAAGGTTTCAGGGGAAGGGACGCTGGCGGGCGGAGAGTTGACGGGCACCGGAGGGACCGCATTGTTGCCGTTTCTAAAGCAGTCGCGGGATGAGACGTTCCAGGCTGGCGGGCATCAGGTTCGATGACAGTAGTTGCTTGGAAATAATGACTGTTAAAAGTTCGATCTGTGTGGACGCAGTTGCCTGCGGTGTGACTCGTAGAGGATGCTGGATCAATGAGCATTTCTTGCCGACAAGGCCGTGACCGCTTGCTGCCTGCTAGTAGGGTTGCACCGCCCCTCGAGTCACTGCTCTTCAGCCTGTCTCACTTGTCAAGTTGTTGTCCGAAAGCCTCCTTCGTCCTCGTCAACACCTGCATTCCAGCGCCCGCCAAACTCTCCCCATCTCAACGCTCCAAACCCCTCCCACAATGTCCTCATCACAACTCCCCCAACCCAAACAAGTCGGCACCCAAAACCCCTCCCTATCCTACACGCCCCGCCAATCCGTCCGCGTAGTAGCCTTCAACGCCCAAGGGCAAATCGCCATCCTCTACGCCTCACGCGAGAACTACTACAAGCTCCCCGGCGGCGGGATCGAGCCAGGTGAAGACTACTCGGCAGCCGCCAAGCGCGAGTTCAGGGAAGAGACGGGCGGGCTGATCGAGCTCCGCACCTGCACCGGATGCATCGCGGCCACGAAGGAGTACCGCCCTCCGCTCTGCCAGGTGTCGCATTGCTATGTTGCCGATTTGGTGGGCAACGGCGGAGAGCCGGCGCTGACGGAGGAGGAGGTTGAGGATGGGCTGGGGCACTTGTGGGTGTCGGTGGAGGAGGCGAAGAGGTTGATGGCGGCTGCGGAGCCGACTTCGGATTTTGGGAGGTCTGTTAAGGAGCGGGATGTGTATCTGCTGGAGATGGCGACGAGGGGGAGTCAAGAATGAGGTGGTCCGCTGGCGGTGGCGGTTCGAGAGGATGAAGACCGAGTTTGTTGAAGTTGCCAGCATAATCCACCATTACTGCAGCCAGGCATTCCAGTCATCACAGATACTGAAACAACTTCAATCATCTCACTGATTCAAGCCGCACCCTCTGCTCAAGGGGTAACTTCAGCCGTATCGAAGTTTGCAAAGAACTCTTCTTCCGTCTCAAAGCCGAGCTGATCAATCCACTCTTGAAAGGTAACCTTGGCCTGCGTCGCATCGAAGTAGGCAACGTTCGTCCCAGAGATGAGGCGATCTAAGCCGCGCGGGCCGTGCAGCCTGTCCACGACCCTGACGGGTCCGAACGGCCCGTCAAGAAAGGTGAATTCGACGTGCTCCAGTGACATGTTGTCCCGAAAGAAGTCCCACATGTCTCTCCAAACCCGTCTGCCGGCCGTGTCGGCATCCTTGGCGCCGGCTTCCCGGAGATCCGGACAGGTCAGTTTGACTAAGCATAACTCGAGCCGTCTCAGCGTCGGCAAGGCACTGGACAGGAACTGCTTCGAGCCCTGCGCGCTCGTGGAGATGCCCAGAAATTTGAGGCTTGACAGGCGCGAGAAGCGGACGCGCTGTGCGGTCCACTCAAAGTGCCGAGTGTGGTCGGAAAACGGCAGGGAGAAGGCGAGCGTCTCGAGGTTCGGCGCCGCCTTGGTGAGGATGGCAAGCGCAGACTGATAGGTACCCTCCGAGGCCGGGGGCGAGGTGCAGTCGCGGAGGCAGAGGTGGAGGGCTTTCAGGTCGGCCACGGCGCAGAGGGTCGTGTCCCACTGGGCGTCGGAAAGCCCAAAATCGCCGAGTATCAGACCTGCACAGGATCCGCCGCAGGTGTCCAGGCTGTCGACCTTTCTCCGCGCGGTGGCCAGAGCCGTCAGGATGGCTGAGAACACACGGGCTCTGACGATAGGAACTCCCTGGTCTAAGGGATAAGCCGCGTGCCAGGACAGAGCTGGATCATGTCCGGTGGCTTCGTGGAGTGCCCTCCAGCCTCGGCACTTGAGTCCATGGTTGCCGTAGTGACTGCCCAGATCATGCGAAAAGCCGGGGTCGTGGTGCCTCAACCCCACTGCCTTGAGATTCGGGAGCAGCTTGAAGGCGTCTTGTAGAGCGCGCTGCAGAACATGCGTCGTGGCAATGTCGAGGTGGTCTGCCACGGCGGCCTTGTAAGCCTCGTAGCGGCGGCGCCGGAGCGCGGCTTCATCATCAGGATTCAGAGACGAAACCCGAGTTCCGTGAACGAAATACTCCAGATCTGGGAGCGTGCGGTCGCTCAATCGTTCGAAGTCTTCGATGGATAGGTCATACTCGCCTTCGAACAGGGCCGGCGTGATCCACACCTCACGCACCCGGGTGCGAAAGACAGGGTGTGCGGCGACGTCCCTTAGGAGCGCCAGATTGTCGCCGGTGACCAGAAGCTGGAGGCTGGCAAAGAAGCGGTTGGCGAAGTGATCGAAGCACTTGGCGGACACGTCTCTCGAAGCCAGGCGCAAGGCGAAGAGATCGGGTGGCTTCATATGCGTGCAGATGTTGCTCACTAGCTCAGGGGGGAGGCTGTTGATCGGCGCCATGCTCGCATGGCGCGCCAGGGCCCAGGGGTGAGAGGCGCACTACAGGAGTTGCGCGCAGCGATGAATTGCAGACTTGTCTGCATGGTGACAAGGTTGCTCTTGGTGTTGCTGGCCGCCTGGCCAAAAAGCGGGGTGCCTGTCAGCCAAATGAGTGGGGTTTAAACATTGCCATGGCAGCCAAAGGGCAGAGTCAATATCAGCGACTCGCCGCCGGGCATGTCGTGCCTAGAGCACTCTGGTACCGGAAGAAAAGACTGGCTTCGAGTGATCTGGCGGAAAATATCCCCATAGCATGACACTGCATGCTTTGCGTCGTCAAGACGGGAGTCTCGGGGCCGTCCCGGCCGGCCGGATGGATTCCGAGCAAGCTGCTGCAGCTGCGCCGCTCCCCATTCTCCAAGCTCTCCGCCAACTCCATTCCTGAAATGGTGCTCGGTCGAGACGCCAACGTAGGTAAGACAGAGTTTCGTGCTCGTCCACGGCGGCCCAGTTCGCGGTATGACGCTGCACAGGCCGGAAGGAATCGGACAATTCTCTCATCGTGGGCTCTGTGGTGTTGTTTTATGTCATGTCATCCGCCTGGGTCCCGGACCGCCGGTGGGAGCCACCATGCCGAGATGCGCCGCGTTTTTGCCGCAATTCCGACAAACGAACGGACCGAGCTCTGGGCGTGGTTTCAAATCTTGTTCGTCTCGATTACTCAAGACCCAACATGTCGCAATCCGATCAGTCAAATGCCCAAGAAACCTTGGAAATGCTGAAGTTCGGACGACGAGGTCATCGGAAGATGTTAGCCGCCAAGAGTGGCAGAAGACAAGCTTTTGTGGCGACAAGGTCATGAGCTGCTGGAACTTGAGGCACCCACCTCCGCATTTTAGCGTGCGGCAGGATCGGCGGAGAGAGGGTGTGCAGCAGCGCCTGCCGCTGTCCCGAGAGCCACTGGCCGGCGGCAGCTGACAAGGAGTGGGTCCCACCCGGCTGCCTGGTTCAGAAAAGGAAAGAAGCTTCCCATGCTTCTGGAAGCCATCAGGGCCAGGGACCTTTTTCTCGTCAACAACACCGGCAACTTCACCAAAAAAGCGAACAAAGAAGAGAGAGATCTGCCTCTTGATTCGACGGCTCCGCGGAAATATCCTTGCTCTCAGATCCGGGTGCCAGGGGTCGCGCACACACTTTGCGACCTCCATTAACACGCTCCCGGCGCTATACCACTTCTGGAATTTCTGTTAGCAAATCTGACGTAAATTTCTGGGGCACGGCGGCGCCAGATGCTCGGCCGTTGGCTCGCTCCTGCAATCCCTTTGTCACGGGTTGTCGCTCTTTTGCTGGGAACCGCTGTGTTTTCTGTGTCTGGCCGCCGTCGTGCCACCGCGCCCGACGATGGCAACATCTGCTGAGCCGTTCCCTCGGGATTAAAACCAAATCCCGGCCCAGGCGAATGTTATTTTTAAAGATGAGGTTTCCTTCCTTTGCGCCCGGTCCCCGGGTCGTTCGTTCGTTCGTGGTGGACCTGGACAAGAAGATTTCATCACTCGCTCTCCTCTTCGGACGGGGTTCCTCGACGACCTGACACGGCGTGGCTCATCATCGCTGCCTTTACTCGCGACTGAATAAACCGAACCCGGCGCTGCCTTTCCATCCCTAATGCCCTAGCGCCATCAAACTCTTCTCCTCCTCACCAATCTTGGATACACACACATACCTAGACAGCATCCCTAAACCGCAGCGATGAGGTCCCCCGACCAGCCACGCCGCGGGCCGTCGCGGTGGCACTTTGACCTCGACAAGCACGTCAACCCCTTCTTCCCGCCGTCGGCGCTGCCCCGTCTGCCCGCCCCCGTCGCCCACTTCCTCGGGTACCGCACCCACGCGCCGCCGCGCCCGCTCGGCAACCTGGCCATGGTTTTCTGGGCCGTCATTGGCGTGTTTTGTAGTCTGGCCATCATCGGCGCCGTCGACCTGGCCGTGCCCTCGTTCCAGTCCCGCGGCGTGCCGACTATCATCGGGAGTTTTGTAAGATCCCCACCGCCCGATCCCCCACCAACCACCACCCCCAAACCCAAACCCAAACCAACCTCAACTTCCTCAACAACCACCGACAACTGATAAACAAAACCAGGGCGCAGCAGCAGTCCTCGACTTCTACGCAATCGAATCCCCCCTCGCCCAGCCCCGCAACGCCATCCTGGGCCAACTCGTCTCCGCCCTCACCGGAATCTCCATCTGCAAGCTCTTCGCCCTCTCCCCGCACTTCGACTCGGTCCGCTGGCTGGGCGCGTCGCTCGCCTGCGCCTGCGCGACGGCCCTCATGGCGCTGACGGGTACCGTGCATCCTCCCGCCGGCGCGACCGCGCTGATGGCGGTGCTGGATCCGAATGTTGCCGAGCTGGGGTGGTTTTTGTTCTTGCCGTTGCTGCTGGGGTGTGGGTTGATGCTGGGCGTGGCGTTGCTGGTGAATAATTTGCAGAGGAGGTTTCCGTTTTATTGGTGGAGTCCTGGGGAGACGGCGGGGTATTGGGTGAAGAGGAGGGAGAGGAGGAGGGAGACGGAGGAGGAGAGGATTGAGAAGAGCGTGGGGGTGAGGACGACGGAGGAGGTGCTGCAGAAGGAGGACAAGCGCGACGAGGAGGCGGCGGAGTCTAGTGGGAGTAGTACGGCTGGCGGGAGCACGCGGGATTTGGAGGCGGGCGGGGAGTTGGCGAGGACGGTGTCGGTGTTTAGTGGACGGGGAGGGGAGATTATTATTAGACGGGGGTTTGTCAAGATCCCGGATGGGTTGAGCCTTAGGCAGGAGGAGATCCTGTCGCTGGAGACGCTCAGCGAGCGGTTGTGATAGACCTGGATAGAGGTTAATGATGATGATGTTACGACGCACCCGTCTGTCTCCCATGTGGGGGTTGTCTCTCCACTGCTCCAGTGTGATGGTATTTGAGCCTCGTTGGCATGGTCCCGACTGAGCGGTCCTCCCGTCATGTTTGCTCTTCCACACGAGGACGTCCACCGCCAGCCAACCCCGTGACACGCCCTCCCTCCCGGTGATCGACCACTCAGCTGTTGTACAACGTAACATGGCTTCCGACGGCCCGCGACACAAACAAGCCACGAAGCATCACAAATTCTCCGAAACGAGGTGTGACACACCACCTCGGCGCCGTCTGGTGGTTGCGAACCACAGCATCGGGCCTGGTGGCGCACCACCCTCACACGTGGTGCGTTATCCGACACTCTGGCCGAACCTCAAGCATTTCCAGGCCAAAAAGACAGTTCTGCTTCGTGTTTGGGAAGCAAAATCTCGGATACGGGGAGTCGAACCCCGGGCTGTTGAGTGATCTGACACCTTCTCCGAGAAGAGGAAGTGAGAGTCAACGATGTTACCGCTACACCATACCCGATTTGCAAGTCTCGTGTGTGGTTTCCGACAGGGATTGCTGGAAGGCGGAGGTCGAAGAAGAGGTTTTGAAGAGTTTTCTGGAGTTTGGCTTGGGGGATGGAGAAAGCGGAAGGGTTGGATGGAGTGTGGTGGAGGTTGTGGTGGGTTGTGGGCTGGGATACGGGGTTGAGATGCCGAATGCCGAGAACATCCCGCAGGACCTCGGAGCTCAGGGGCTGGGTTTCAGACGAAACCACACAGTGGCCCAATGCAGTGGAAAACAGAAAGTTTTTGCTTATTGCTCCGTGTACTAGTCTAAACTAGTGAGTTGGGACAGGATTACCCGTTGGCTAGGCGGGTCTGAACCAAGTGGCCAACTCTCCGCAGGAGAGTTGGGGGCAAATTGCCAGGCGGGCCAAGTGCACCGGACAGACCAAATTTCAGTGCAAACCAGATACAAATCTGTTAGTGCCCAAGTTCAAAGTCCAACATCTCAACCAATATATAGTTGCACCGTCCTCAATTTTAACTATACCTTCTATTCAATCGAAAGGACTAGTCTTGAAATTTTTAAAAGGATTGTCTAAGTAGTTATTGAGATAAATAGAAAAAAAGGGGATTTAAGACTATTTTATAGGTCCTAAATGCTCTTGGAAGTACTCGACTTCTACTCTAAAATCCTCTCCTTTTTATAACTTATTCGACAACTACTTGACCAATCCTTCTAAAAATTTCAAAAAGATTGTCTAAGTAGTTATTGAGATAAATAGAAAAAAAGGGGATTTAAGACTATTTTATAGGTCCTAAAAGCTCTTAGAAGTATTCGACTTCTACTCTAAAATCCTCTCCTTTTTATAACTTATTCGACAACTACTTAGCCAATCCTTTTAAAAATTTCAAGACTAGTCCTTTCGATTGAATGGAAGGTATAGTCAAAATTAGGGACGGTGCAACTATGTTATCACGGAAGTGATAGGCAATGTTGGGTATGCCGTCGTATTGCTATGAATGCGCGAGGAGAGGAACTGTGGGTGGCTGCAAGGCGCGTAGGGAAAACCCTGTACGCGGGGTGGCGCACAGACCACCGGGCAAGCCCCACTCCAGGGCTTGCAGCCACCAGGCACGACTAACCCTAACCCTAGCTACACACGTCACAGGATCATCCTGTGACACTACCCTCCCCTCAAAACAAGCTCCCCTCTGCAGCCAAAGTAAGCTCAGAGTGCTCAAATGCTTAAAAATGCTGTTTCCGCTCAATTCCTTTAAAAACGCCAATTCCACTTAAATCCTCCAAAAGCTCTGCTTGCGCAGTGCGCGCTCGAGCGCATACGGCTCAACGTTGCCCCGGCCCGGTTCCTCGGGCTCCGCCGCGGGCCGGCGCGGACTGGGCCGTCTCCCGGTGCCTCCTGCTCGTAACGGTCTTCTTCGGGCGATCCTTGACGTCGCCGTCGTCGTACCCATGATGGTGGGCCAGGGCGGTCTGGATTCGCGTCATGGAAGTCCCAGATCGCGTCGTCGCAGCCTCGAAGATCCGTTGCAGGCTGCCATGTCGGCTCGGTATAGCCTTCCTACTTCACCAAGTATTGCTACCTGCCGTTGTCCGCCTTCCCGCAATTCAATATATACTCGAAACGGTATTCTGGGATCTTATCGCCGTCGTTGGTGCGGGTTATGATGCGGCCGCGGTTGGCTCGGACGTCTCGTTGTGTCGCTTCTTGCCCTGGGATGCCGCTTGCCGGGAACGGTCGGACTATAGAAACGTGGAAAGTATTGAAGATCTTCATGTTCGCTAGTAGCCGGAGCGTCACCGCGTGTGATGATACCTTCGTGACCTCGAACGGTCCCTCCCAACGGGGCTCGAGCTTCTGTGACGGTCGACCGGTCTTGCAATTGCGGGTATCGAGCATCACTTTGTCGCCGACCTTGTACGCCGGTGCGTCGCGCCGGCGGCGGTTTACGCTCTCTTCGTAATGGTCTTGTAATTGCTTCGCGAGGGCGGTAACGTAGTCGAGTATAGTCTTGAATCGCTCGGCTATCTCTCTCGCCCGGAAGAACTCGCGCCGTTGCGCGTCGGTGATGTTCGGTGGGCAGGGTCTCACCGGTTCAACACCCATTCGCGGGTGGAAGCCGTAGTTGGCGAAGAACGGCGATACTCCTGTCGATTCCAACATAAGGTTGTTGCCTGCGAACTCTGCTAGCGGGAGCTAGTCGACCTAGTCGTCTTAGGCCTAGTCGATGTACAGCCGCAAGTACTGCTCGAGTTCCGCGTTGATCCTCTCCGTCTGCCCGTTCGTCTATAGGTGGAAGGCTAAGGACGGCTTTAGGGTGATCTCTAGCCGCTCTACTAGCGCTCTCTAGAGTGCTAAAATGAACTACGTGTTTCGGTCCGACACGATGGTCTCCGGAAGTCCGTATAGGCTATACACCCTCTCAATAAAGCGTTCCGCGAGCTCCTCCGCTTCTAGTAACACTGTCAGGATAAAGTGACGTATCTTTGTGAGCTAGTCTACTATAACTGCTACGTGTTGGAAGGTCTAGCCGCGTCTTGTATATAGCGGGAGTAGCGTAATGTAGTTAATAGAGATGTCGCGCTACGGCGCTAGCGGGATTAGAAGCGGCTTTAGGAATCTAGCGGGAGCTACTTGTAGTAACTTGGTCTTATCGTATAAGAGGCATGCCTTGTAGTATTCTCGTACCGCTAGGCTCATTCCTAGCTACTAGTACTTCCTGTTCATTAGATCTAGGGTCTTGGTTCTACCTAGGTAGCCGCTAGGGCCCGAGCTATAGGTGCAGTGAATTAGCTATAGATATATATTAGCGTCGTCTAGGTCGATCATTAGTCGGTCTTGGTAGTAGACTTTACTAGCTACTACTCGGCACTCTACGAACGCGACTTTTAGGCGGCATTTCAACGCGACGGGCTAGGCTCTCGCCCCTAGGTTATTAAGCGCTACAATAACTAACTACAAGGTCGCAGAATTAGTATACATCTTAGTAACCAAGTCGTCAATATAACGGGACGTGTCGAGCGCGAACAGGCGTAAGTTCTTAACGCTAAAAGACTTGGGGTTAAACCGGCTAGGGTCGATAAGTAGTCGCTTATAGTTACGGAGTTAATCATCCTTAACGTCCGTAGAAGTGTCCTCTAGCTTCCTGCTCAAGGCGTTAGGACACGCGTTGGCCGATCTAGGGCGGTATATAATACGGAAGTTGAACCGAGAGAGGAACTCGGACCAGCGCATGTAACGTAGAGAGAGCTGCTTCGTCGTCGCGAAGGTCTACAGGTTCTTGTAGTCCGTAATGATATCGAACCGCTAGCTCGCTCCTTCGAGCTTAGGGCGCCACTTCTCCAAAGCCTTAATAATAGCGAGAAGTTCCTTATCGTATATATCGTAGTTGCACTCTGCTATAGAGTGCTTCGCGCTAAAGTAAGCTACTAGGTACTACTCCCTATTATCCTACTGCTAGAGGAGGGTGCCTCTAGATGACCAGTCCAACACGTCAGTCTCCACCGCTATTAGGCGCTCCTAGTTATAGATCTTAAGCGCAGGCGCCGTTAAGAAGCAACGCTTAAGCTATTTAAATGCCCTCTAGCACTTCTCGGTCCAATCCTAGTCAACGGTTTTCCTAGTTAGGTCGTATAGTAGTTTAGCTATACTAGAGAAGTTAGCGATGAACCTTCTATAGAAGTTAGCGAAGCTAAGGAACCGCTACAACTACTTCCTTGTTGTAGGCGGCTCCTAGGTGGTCATAGCGAGAACCTTCTCCGGGTCTATCTCTATACCTCTAGGCGTAATGATAAGTCCTAAGTACTTAGTGCGTTCGGTGTAGAATTCGCACTTGTCGATGTCGATCTAGAGGCCCGCGTTAATAAGTCGCTGTAGCACCTTACGGACCTAGCGCACGTAGTCCTTTCGGTCCTAGGAATAGATAAGGATGTCGTCTAGGTACGCTATCGCGTAGTTATCGAGTATATCGTATAGGATATCGTTAATATAATGCTAGAAGGTTGCTAGGGCACCCTGTAGCCTAAAGGACATAACTAGAGACTTGTATAGGCCGAAACGTGTAATAAAAGCTATTAGCTACTTGTAATCTTCTACGATCCTTACTTGGTTAAAGGCCGCAATAACGTCTAGTTTCGTAAAGATCGTCGCTCTACAGATTGAATCTAGCGTCTCGCGGATTAGCGGAATCGGGTAACGGCTCTTCATTGTAACGTTGTTGATGCTACGGTAGTCGACGTAGATGCGTACCTCGCCGCCCGGTTTCTGCGCTAGGAGGATAGGCGATACTACGCTAGACTTGGATAGGCGAATAAAGCCTTTAGCTAGGTTGTCGTCGAGCTACCGCTTAAGTACGCGTAGCTCTATTGGTAATAGCGGCCTATTCCTTAAGTATAGTAGTTTGCTTCCTAGGATTAACTCGATCTTATAGTTGTATAAGCGGTATAGGGGTAGCGCGTTAGCTTCCTAGGGGAGGAACGTAGCGAATAGATCGCGGTACTTGACTAGGAGCTTCGCCTTAATCTCTTTAGCGGTAAGGGTTGGTTTGTCTACCTTGCGGAAGAACTTGTTAGCGTCCTCTTCTATAATTCGTCTCGTGATCTTGCTATTAGCCCAAATAGCGTCAATGAAGTTGTAGAAGTCACTTGGGAGTTGTACTTTGTAGACGTCCGCATCGCCTTAGCGGCGAAGTAAATCCTTAAAGAAGTCCTCTAGCAGGTCTAGTAGGTAAATGCTTAGTGCGGACTTGACCGCCTCCTCTAGTTCCGCTAGGGTAGTACGTATAACTACAACACCTTCCTAGCGGTAGAAGAGTAGGAAGTTCGGTACGCTTAGGAGCTTCAAGTTCTCTGCTTTGAGCTTCTCCCGCCTTAGAAGCTTAGGGATCTGCAGGTAGTGGCGAGCTCTTAGCTGCCGAGTGTAGACGCTCGCCCTAGGTGTTACTAGGACTGCTTTCTAAGATAGGGTGTTCGGTATTATCTTTGCTCTTGCTTTAGGCGACGCGTAGGTCCAACGCGGGCCGTTAGTAAGTGCCTTTTGCTTCTAACTCATTAGTTAGTGCCGCTATCGCTAAGCGCGGCGGTGACACGACCGTCTCGCGCGCTCTACCTCCAACATCTTACTAGCTAACTCTAGTTCAAAATCGTCGCCGACTAATAGGTCGTTCTCTATCTCTATCTCCTAATCTAGTTCTCCCTCGTCCTCTACCTCCTCTACTATAGGTTGCTAATATATAGAAGGCGTAGCTATTACGTAGGGCGCTTCCTGCTCGTCGACGTGATATAGGAGGTAGCTACTAATATATCGACCTCGAAAAGTCAAGCGTAGCTTGTCCTAGTCGATAGCGAGGTTGTGCCGGCTAAGCTATAGGAGGCCGAGAATAATTAGGTTGTCTTTTGCTAATGTAGTAATAAAGAACGTTAAGCGCTTCTAGTAGTCGCTAATTCGTAACGGGAGTTTAGTAATGTGCGTAATCTAGAACGATAGTACACCGTCCGCTAGGAATAGTGGTTTTGCTTGTTAAAGTTACTAGAGTAGTAGTCGGTGCTATACTACGAAATAGAAGTCTATAAATACCAATCTAGTGTAGCCTAAGTCTATAAGAGAAACGTAGGGTATAGAGCGTTCACTAAAGATAACGTAAGAGGACAATAGGATAGATTTCGCTAAGGAGCTTATAGCGCTAATAACAAGGTTGTCAAGTAAGTAAGCTCGCTAGTCTAACGATCTCTCTTCCTCTCTATAGTAGTAATACCTCTATATATAACTTCGTATAGAGGTTAGGCGTTTTCTAAGCTCGTATGGTAATGATCCTCTAGGAGGTCCTAGCTAACGCGCGGGCCGTTGCTACTCGCCTAGCTATAGCCGTCGCTGCCCGAGGGGATCTTGGTCGCGAAGCCGAGGTTAGGCACGGCTATATAGCGCATCTACTAGGCGCTAGGGTAGCTATTCTAGTTGCTACGCATACTGCTATAGTAGGGCTAGGTGCTGTACTAGGTGCTATATTAACCCTAGCCGAAGTAGTTACCAAACTACTACTAGCCGCCGTTGTAACTACTAAATAAGGTTAGGGTCTACTAAAGGTAGCTATACCCCTAGTTGCTAGTGCTTTAGTTCTATTAGCCCTAGTTGCTACCCTACTACTAGTTGCTATCGGTAGAGTTATACTACTAACCTTAGTTGCCGCTACGACTACTACTATAGCCGTAGTTACCGCGAGTACAAGAGGTGTTCTTGTAGAAGCGTATAATATAGCTAGTCTAGCTATAGTATAGGTAGAGGCCTTCGTTTATACGATACTTGTACTTAGCTAGGTGAAGCCTTATAACGGCGAGCTTAATTGCGTCGATGTCTATAGGCTCGCTATAGCGTAGAGGGTTGCTATTAGCGTTATTGCGGCTATTGTTACTATTACTATTGTTCGTACTATTATTCACCTTACGGAGGTACTTCTCGCCCTCTAAATTGCAGGCTAGCTTCTAAATTACCCTAGCCTACTTCGAGAAGTTATTACGATTAGGCGTATCGACATAGTAGTTAACTATCTTCCAAAGCTTTAGGGATATCTTCTCCCTAAGGGCGCGAACGCGGGTAGCGTCGTCCTACTCGTATATCTTCGAGAGGTTGTAGAACTTAGTAAAGAAGTCGCTAAACTAAGCGTACTTGCCTAACTAGGTTAAGGCGCGTAGACAGTTTTTAGCGTCGGCCGCTAAGTCGAGAGTTGTAAATCGCGTAGCGAGGTAGTTAATAAGCTCTATACCGGTGTTCTACGGCCACTAGGTAATGTTATTAGGGTAGCAACTAATATTCTTAAGGCCGTTAACGATACTATCGAGAGCCGGGCCGCTTAGCACCAAGACTACGTAGTAGATCTTAATGCGCTTATTAGAAAACTCGCTCGCGCATACGCTCTAGCGAGTAATAACCTAGGCCTTCTAGGTATAGAACGCCTAGGTACGCTTCGCGGTGTTCGAGACGTTGCCTATAAAGGCGGTCGAGTACGGAAGGGTAGTAGTGCTAGCGCTAGTATTCGTCTTAAAGTCCTTAAGTATAGCCGTTACCTCGTTAAGCGCGTTAGTAGTCGTAGTTAGTGTCGGCTAGGCCTAGGCGACTTGCTTAACGAGGTCCTAGATCTAGGCCTCTAGGTCCTCCTTTTCCTCGAACAGGGCGGCGAAGTAGGCATTAAGCTTGTTAAAGTAGGCGTCGGCGCTAGATAGTATGCTATTGAGGAGGTATAGCTACTTGGCCTCAACGCTCTAGGGATCTTAATTGCCCTTCTAAATCGCGCAGACCAAGGCCTTAGTAGCTACAATCGGGTTCTTAGCGACCTCGAAGAGGTTCTTTAGCGTGCCGTACTTTTCCTCGTCTAATGCCGCCGCCGCTAAAGCGCGGATGTTGTCTTGTACTACGGACATCCTTGTCGGGTAGTACAACGTCGCTACCGTCTTAGCGCTCTTAAATAGTTCGCTTGTCGTTAGGCGCGTCGATCGCTACTGTCTTGGTACTTGGTAGTTAGTCTACGCAACGCGCTATAGCTATCTAGAATCGCTCTAAATCGCTAGAAAAGCTAGAAAAGACTAAATCAATTGCGGCTAACTCGCGCGCACATAAACTAAAGGCGTATTTAACTATTATAGAAGTGATAGGCAATGTTAGGTATACCGTCGTATTGCTATGAATGCGCGAAGAAAGGAACTATAGGTAGCTACAAGGCGCGTAGGGAAAACTCTATACGCGGGGTAGCGTATAGACCACTGGGCAAGCCCCACTCCAGGGCTTGCAGCTACTAGGCACGACTGACCCTAACCCTAGCTATATACGTTATAGGATCATCCTATAATATATATAGTAGTTAAGATACAATGGTATATAGGTCTTGGGCTTGCTATATTTGTATAGGATGCCTATACAAATCAGCTGTCTAGCACTGCCCGGCAATTTTGCCCCTAACTCTTCGTAGGAGAGTTGGCCGCTTAGTTTAGACCTACCTAGCTAACGGGTACTGATCTCACTAGGTTCTAAGAATATTAACTATATAGCTTCGTGCAAATAGCATATGTTATTTAATTCTTCAAGACACTATAGTTGTTATAGGATTGCCCGTAATAGGGTTAGGGTTGTGCAGGAACTAGCCTAATATAGATTAGTGCGGGATATTGTAGGCGCAGGTTATCTCTCGCGCTCCGCGTTCCTACGCTTCTTTCTTTCCTTACGCAACTACACAAGTCAACATAACACCCTAAGATTGCGTCCTCTTCCATCACTCCCGTGATAATAGTAGGAAACTGTAGAAGGGTAGAACCACTCTTAGCCTTCTAGAAGGCAAGGAATGATTCCGTTCTAAAGATTAATTCTAGATGAAAGAATAGTTCCGGGCCGCCCTATATATTACCAGGCTCTTATTAGCTCAAATTTTAGATCCACTCTCGATTAGGCAGGTCATCGCTGCGCTAGCGGTATAGCCCGCTAAAGCTACTACAGCTAACCGCCTAGAGATTACTAGTAGTAAAGATTACGATAGACTAACGTGGTCCACTATTAAGCGGGACACCCCATCGACCGGGACACTTTTTCCCCCACAATAACCACCCAAATTTAAGACGCGTTTTCTCTACCACAATGATCTCAGACAGCTTACCAGAAAACCGACTACTTCTCGCGATCAATGCGATTCGATCAACACCGCGCTTAAGCATCTGACACGCTACAAAGATATACAATATCCCTAAGTCGACAGTTGCTACGAGAATAAAGGGCCGAGTTACAAAGTCCGACAGCTATCCCGGCCGTTCGAATTTGACGAAGCTAGAAGAGGAGGTTATTGTTCAATACATACTTGACTAAGATTCGCGAGGGTTTTCGCTCCGGATTGCAGATGTGGGTGATATCACCAATCTCCTACTTTAGAAACGCGGTGCGCGACGCGTCGGAAAGAACTAGGCAGAGCGCTTCGTTGCTCGACGCCTAGAGCTAAAGACGTGCCTTAATCGCGTCTATAACTATCAGAGAGGCCTCTGCGAAGACCCTGCAATTATCGAGCCGTGGTTCCGACTAGTGGCCAATATACGTACGAAATACAGCATCCTCGACTACAACTTCTACAACTTCGACGAGACCGGCTTTATAATAGGTATAATACGGCCTAGAATAGTGGTTACGCGCTCTAATTGGGTTAGCAAACTAAAGGCCATTTAGCTAGGCAATCGAGAATAGGCGACAGCGATTTGCAGTATTGCTAGCGACGGCTATATAGTGCCGCCTTTCTTAGTAGTGAAGGGCCGTTTCCACCTCGCCAGCTAGTACTCTAAGCACCAGATACCTAATGACTAGGCCATTACAACAACAGCCAACGGATAGACAGATAACAAGACTAGTCTAGAATAGCTATAGCATTTTAATAAGCACACCAAAGACCGTTAGAAGGGTGTATATCGGATGCTAGTCCTAGATAGCTATAAGAGCTACGTCAACGCCGAATTTGACGACTATTACAAGGAGAACAACATTATAACACTCTGTCTTCCTCCCTATTCTTTACACCTTACCTAGCCTCTCGACGTTGGCTATTACAGTGTCTTGAAGACAATGTATAGTAGCGAAATCTCGCTCTTTATCAAGGCCCGAATTACGTATATCACCAAGCCCGAGTTCTTTCTCGCATTCAAGGCCGCCTTCTGCCGGACTTTCACCTAAGAAAATGTTCTTGGGGGTTTTTGGGGGGTTAGGACTTGTTCCTTATAACCCGTAGGCCGTCCTTTCAAAGCTAGATGTCAGGTTGCGAACGCCAACACCCCCTAGGACCCCTAATGGACCACCGACACCTTGGGTCTTCAAGACGCCCCAGACAACCAACAAAGCCCTCTCGTAGTCCACCCTTATTAAAGATCGGATCACAAGATATCAGTCGAGCTCTCCAACTCCGATTTTAACCGCTATTAATCAGCTCTCGAAAGGAATGCAAGCAGTTTCTTCTCGGGTCATCCTTTTAGAGGCTGAGGTACGGACACTTCAAGAGGCCAACGAAGCACTTTCCAAGCAGCGGAGGGCCAAACGGACGCGTCTTCAAGATGGAGGGACTATTAATGGAAGCCAGGCTAGGGAAATAATGGCAGAGAAGGGTGTGGTAGAAGAGGAAGGACGCGTCGAGGAGGAAAATAAAGGGTCGTCAAAGAGGCGTCGGACGGGTTCGCGGCGCTATGGCATCTGCCGCAAGACCGGCTATAACGCAAGGACATGCTCGGAGGCTGGAGAAATAGATAGCTCAAGCGAATATAAGTAGTTTCAATTGATTGCATTGCGTTTTGCTAGACTTTTCGCGGTTTGGAGTGGTGAGGTTTGTAAAAGTGTCCTGGTCGATGGGGTGTCCCGCTTGATAGTAGACCACGTTATACTAGATACGTTAAATATAACTAGGACACCTCACTCTATATAGAAATAGATTTTATAATATTAAGTTAATTGATCTATATATAATATTATAAATATGCATCTCGCCCGCAACCCAGCCAAAACAGACAAAACTAGTACCATTAAAGAGAGCTCGAAAAGCTCTAACTAGTG